>JAEPRD010000166.1:0-64731 GCA_016758985.1 Mucor saturninus
TCAAAGCTAAACTCGAACAAAAGATAAAAAGCAATCAGTTTGATACCTTTAAGGAAGCGGATATTCCAGCATCTGGTTTGTGGGTCCAGCAAAAAATAAATCGACTCAAACAACAAGGAAAATTTACTGTCGATGGATTTATAAATAATTTTATTGCTGAAATTACGAATCAGCAATCGTTAGAATCAACGTCAGAAAGCAGCAGCAGAACCTCTATTCCCTCTTTTGAGTCTGAAAATGATACAGAAATATGTATTGCCAATACAGATTTAATAGACGTTGACTACCGTACAGTTAGTAGGAGCCTCAAAAGAGTAATCCATAAAGACTTTGATTACAATATATTTTTACAAAGCATGGAAAATTTACAAAACGAATGCACCTTAAGTATGCATGGAATGTCTTAAGCAATAGGCTCAGTAAGTGAATCTATTATTTCTGGCGCTATTTTTTCTTCAGTGCCTAAATTCTACTTCGACTATAGTTGTACCGGACTTAATGATTTAGAAGCACATCTAAGACAAACACCTATTGCAATCCTAGGTCCTGCCAAAAAATAGTTCCTTGATGATAGTGGTATTTTGTCTTGTCTTGGCTTTTGGTCTGTTTTGTCCTACTGCGTTGGAGGAAAACTCAATTTAAAAAATAAGCACACGTAGGTAATCTTTATTTATCATCATTATAAATATTAACATATATTTTTATGATCCGATAAAGAGCTATTGAGTTCATCAAAAGCAATTTGGAAGCACGGCACATGCATGATTTTGTAACAACTCCTACTATTTCGTACGCCTGCCTTTAATACTACACGAACTTTACAAATATGTGGACTTATCAAAAGTACATGCAGGATTTAAAAGTTGTAGTAACTTTAATTATTAGAGCTAATCTTTGCAAACAAAGATTTTTTTCTAAACCCTCCATGGTAGCTTCAAAAGCCTCCTCGTCAAAAGAATTCTCCTCTAGCAAAAAGAAGATCAAAAAACTATTTATAATGAACGAGCTTTTTGAATGTCTTTTAAAGTATAATCAACATAAAAAAAGGGAAAGCTCTTTGTCATAAAACAATTGATGGAGTAAATGTTTCAAACTGCAGATACAGCCAGCGACAAAGAAAATACAATGATGGTTACGAAGCTTTTGTCTGTAGATGCTAATATGTCTTTTTTCGAAGATGAAGATGAATGCGAGGACGAGGCCGATTTATTGGTTGAATCTAATTCAGATTTGAATGATGACAAATTGGTTACTTTGGATAATACACAAAAGGGTTTAACAGCTAAGGAGGTGAGGGCTCTATCCACTGTTTGTATTATGCTGATACAATCATCAACGATTGGAAATGAAGTGGATGCCAAAAATATATTTGAAAATTTGTATTTGGATACGCAAGAAAGCATTCCTGAAGCAGCTCTTGATTTTTGCGCAAAACTTGTTAATGGTCTCAGAAAAACACGTTGCAAGAAGGATGAGGAGTGCTTAGGAAGCTTTTTTGGAATGAGAAAGCTTCGAAATTTGACTGTGGGATATGCCAAAGAACATTATAAAAGAAATAGAATGGGGGTTTGCAGCCCGTATCCGATTTCAAAAAAAAAATCTCTTTTAGGGTGGACAGTGAATCACTTTACTTACTCTTTGCTAAATCGTTCAACATGCACAAGTCACAAAATACCTACTTCACAAACTACTTGGATATATCTACGGAAAACGACAAACGGTTGATATTCTCAAATTTTTTTGATATAAGTTATCTAGAAAGAATATTGAAAGAGCAGAAATTAAATCCAACCTTTTCTTTCATATTTTCAAGTCGGTATTCCCTACAGTTTCTAGGAGTCAAAAGCACACTTAAAAACTATTCCAAATTGGATTTAAAGGCGCGCGCATAATTGGAGGAAGCTCCCAAAAATAATGATGACCTCAATGATATTGTCAATCTAAAAGAAACTGTTCGAGATTTAAACGTAGGAATCAAAGAGTCTAAAGAAAATCAGGCACGTCTAAGCCGTTTACTTCTTCCATTGAAGAAATTTAGAATGGATCAAGCAAGAAACTTTAGAATTGAAGAAATAGGCAATGATAAATGGGACGAGAAGAAATACAACGACCTTAAAGAAGCAAGAGCTAATTGTGACAAGATATATTCGGAGTTAAAGAGTGTACGTGCTACTATCTCCAACAATCAAACAGAAATGTATAGATTGAATAAAATATTACACAAACAGCCTCAGCCCGCAGATAATATAAACAAGGAAGTCATTTCAGATGAAGATATAAAATCTTTAGCAAAAGGAGAAATTGCAGTCTAGGGAATAGACCCAGGGGTAGTGACCACAGCTTCATTTAAAGGCGCATCAAGCTCTTTACTGTTTGAAAGTATAAACAGATATACTGCTTTAAAGAACTTGGATCCAGTAGAATCTACTACAAACGAAAAACAAGTTAGTCTAGAATTTACGGCCAAGATGGTGAACAATGCCACATTTTCCACAAAACATAGGCAAGAACGACATAGGAGAGAAAACCAGAAAATACAAACTGATGTTTCATATCTGGAAAAAAAAAAGGCTCACTAGGAAAATACGTACAAAAAAATTCTATCAGGTATTTTTTAGCCGCCACAGAAAAAGACTTGTTACATCAGTAGGAAAGGGAAATAACAATGCCGTATGGTCATTTCTGGGAAACTGGTCCGGTATTACTACGTTTATGAAGGGTCATACTAGGACAAGCCTAAAACCAGTAATTACAGAGCTTCAAAAAACAGAAAAGAACAAGTTTATGGTTGTTGACGAATATAAATCAACTGTTACTTGCACTTCGTGTTTTGAAACCACTATTAAGCAAGTAGTTAGAAGAGGGGATACCATTAAAAGAATAAAAGTGTGCAGTAGTTTATGTTAACAAAAACTGTCCGAGACGCATGCATAACAAGTCAATCACGTCAAATCGAGACCTAAATGGTGCGTTAAACATTGCTCTGATAGGATTCTCAGCATTAGTTTCAGAAGATGGTGTTACTCTCCCACCTTTCCGCCGTGGTGTAAATAATCCAATTAAGTAAATAGCCAAAACTCTACGATTGAATATACTTTTTACTAACATAATCTGTTCAAGGTTTAACTTATCAAATAATCTCATGCAAGCCAAATTAGCTATGCAAGGATCTCCGGGTGAGCCGGTAACTAATTTTCTCTGTGACTTGTCACCCCAGACATGTCGCCTGAGCCAAAAAATTAAATAAGCTATTTCCTTTTTTTTTTTTTTTTTTTTTTTTTTTTTACATTAAGCCATCTGTTTAATAAAATTATATTCAATGCATAACTGAGAAAAGCCAAGTTCATGACATGGTTGTTGATTTTAGTGAACTTTAACAGCATAAGGGAAGCACGTACCTCGTAAAAAAATGGATCTCAAGGTGCAAAAAAATGAAAGTTTGGTCTAAGCAAATCAAAAGCCTTATACACATATCACTGTAGTGTAACCTACCAGCAATCAATTTAGAAACTGGTTCAATGACAGCATTTAGAACAATTCTTTCAGGTAGTACATTTGATAAGAAAAAGAGAAACCTTTTTGGTTATTCGTTGTGATCGTTTCATCAGCAAATAAATTTCCTTTCTTTTTTTGCTTGCTATTGGACGAGAGATTATCAAGAATATGAAGGTCGAACTAACACTCGTGGATGTGTACGGGATTAGCGTTGCAACGAAGGAAAGGTTATTCAAACTCTTATAGTGCCAGAAAAAGCTTGGCTTGCATTGAAAAAACTTGCTTCAGATACACTAAGTATACAACACGAGAATCTACAGTCTGCGTAAAAAATTGATTGGGCATACCATAGATATCGGGGTACTTATATGGACGTTATTTTCTACATATAGTATTATCAGACAACCGTTGAAAAATAAATCAGACAAATAAAGATAAAAATTCGGACAATCAAACTAGTCTTCTTTATTAAGACATGTATCCCAGTAAATCTCAGAGTGTGGTATCCAACTACAACAATCTTTTGTTGTAATAGTCTCATAAGCGGTATTGACTTTGGGTGTCAGGGAAAGCGGATTTCTTTTAGTCTTGAACCAGTACTCCTCAATCTGATTAAGAAATGATGAACAGTAGGGCGACATGAGCAAAGGTTTCTAAGCTCTACTTTGGATTGATCCTTCACCAAGCAAGGTTCGAATATCTTCGATGATAGCCAAATTATGCTGTGTCCTCGCCATAATCATCAAAAAAGGATTGTGTTCGACATGTGATGTAAAGTAATTGTATCTTCGTGGATGATATCGTTATGAGACCACCAACAGGAAGATAAACTAAAGGAAGCTATGCCGTAGTTGGAACACCAAACACCAAGGCTATAACTCACACGATCTTGGGAGCAATATCTGCAATGGGCGTTGTGTATATTGAGATTCGAGTACCTGCCCCAAAGCCAAAAAAAAAAAAAAAAAAAAAAAAAAAAAAACAAGGTACATCATTTATCATAATTCGTCTGATTTGATTACTTGAAGAGTATCATTTTTTTCCTTCATTTTTTTCTTCATTCTTTTCTTCATTCTTTTCTTCATTCTAAACTATGAAAGGTAACGTACATGAATAATATTTGATTGAAATGCTACCAAAAAAACTTGATCTATTATAAAAAAAAAAACCTCAAAATGACAGCTCGGACGATGACTTTCAACCACCGATTTTGGGACGGAAGAGACGAAGTATCACTATAAATGGAAGCATAGTAGTTTTTCCACCAATTATACCTGTAATTGTTTTTTCCACCCTACGCTTAACCAAATATATTGGTGGATAACGTGCCACCAAGCTTAAACCTGATAAATTTCAAATTTGTTTCAAACTTTTTTTTTTCGCGATTGCGATGTTGGTAATGAGTAGTTTTTTTTTTTTTTTTTTTTTTTTTTTTTTTTTTTTTTTTTTTTTTGGCAAGAGTACCCTATTCCCCCTTGACATTAGGCAAAAAAAAAAAAAAAAAAAAAAAAAAGAAAGTTCAACATTGAAGGTCAAATGAATGCTAAGTTATGTGTATTTATAAAAAAGTTATTTTATTCGTGGTCTAAGTCCGAAGGAATTCTAACCTTTCTGTGGGAAAGGTACTTTTTCTCCGCAAATTTTTTCACGGTCTGCACCACTTCTCGACCGTCACTACACTTGCTGTAGGCTTCAATGTATTCAGTTGCACGCCGAAAGTATCTTCTAATTCTGGCAATGCTTCCTGCCTTATCCAAAAATGCATCCATGTTGCTATCCAAAGACTTGAAAGTGTAATCGCATCTGAGGCGAGCCTCCCGCTTTGCTCCACCCCAGTACATTTCGATCCAATTACACTCACAGTGATACTTTGGATATAGTTCGAAGATGTGGCCAGCATCTTCTACTACTTCTTGGAGTGCCGATTTTTGATTACAAAAATCTGGGCGAGAACCCAAGAAGTGACGAGCGCAACAGATCTTATCAGAAGATACCTCGGGTGAACCGCAATCCAACTTCCAAGCTTTTCCATTGATATCATGACCAATCTGTGGTATTTGACAAAATATTACAATAGAAAAGTAATGAGATAAAAGTATATCTTTATTGGAGGTAAAAATAGACTAAAAGAACTCTGCTGCTATGAAAATAATTGATCCTTTTTATATTGCACAACTCTCCTGAGTTTTAATGATGAGTCAACCTTTCTGGTTTTGGAATAGATCTATACTTTGTTTCCCGCCTTGGGTTAAATGAATACTACTCGTTAGAATTGTTTCCAGTTAACGTTGTCCCATATCAACAGATCGGGAACATGAGTACTCTAATAAATCTTTAGTGTTACTAGACACATATTTATCAGATCATGCAACGGTTACTGTAAAAGATGCATACTTGTTTGTCAAGTGTAATTGGCAGTAGAACATTATAGTTGATCATTTATTCATTATCTTTGTAATGAATAAAATACGATCCCAAATATAAAATGTCTTATCGTTATTTGTATATTTGGTTGTAGAAGATAGGTATCCATTAATTCATACACTATTTCTTTATACTCTTTATCAGCAGTATAAATATATCAATATATAAGTAAATGAACCATTTATATTAATAGCTGTTCTATTCTCTCTCTGGGTAGCTAAGCCATTGAGAGAACTATTAATATTAAGTTTCTCTTTCTTATAATTCTTGATTTGATCTGAGAAGCTTCTCTTCTCGATCGGTGATATCGTAACTCAGTGGTATAGCATTCTGTATCCAACTGTCATTCGTATATCGTGTTTAGGCCAATCATGCAATTTTTAATATAGAAGTATGTACTCGTAGTAGGAGAAGTTGTATAGCAGTATACAAGTGTATGCTGGTATGCAACATCAAAGGTTGTTTTAATTTCATAGTTTTATTTATTTAAACGATTTGCTTATTTATTCTTAAGTGAATCGTACCCAAATACGACACTAGGTAGGGTATCTTCTTTTACATTTTTATATGATACTTACGTTTTGAATTAGCCGTGTCTACATAAGCTTTCCTGGCAGAAGAAGAAAAAAAGTTGCCTGCAATATCTATTTTCGAGAGTACGAAGACTCGCTTGCTGCTAAAACATATGGTACAAGCAAAAAATTGAAGCGATTAGGCAGGGTCTCACACCAGAATACAACACACTTTCAAGTATCGACCTTGATCATTCAGTGCAAGTCATCGACACTGTTTTTTTTTTCGTGTATCTTTTAGTAATTATGACAGCAGAATTAGGCAATGCAGCAATAACCCTAACAACACAGCTGAAGAACTAAACTGGATCAGAAGAAAAGCATTGATGTAGCTTGAGTAAACCGATCGTGTAAATGATGACAGCTTGTCCTGGTTCTAAGATTAATTACACAAATGACTCTGGGATTGTAGAGGATAAGATGGGGGATGCCAATGCTAACATGGATTTTTTTTTTAAAAAAACGGAAAAATACATTTATAATGAACCAGTGTGATTAAAAGCCTCGTTTGAAGTTTATTTGATTATTAGGATGCCAACAATCGAAATTTGGTTTCCTGTGTCATTTTTTTTTTTTCGATCTACCAAAAGAAACAAATAATTGCGTATTGCACCCCCCCCCATGGAATATATTTTAACCGAAAATTACACCCCAATTGAATTACACCGTTGGCTTGCAACGTCATGAAGAGGAACAAAACGTCGACAGTACAATATCATGGATTATCAACGTACTTTAATACGAATACTAGTAACAATTAAACTTGCAATATCTAAATTTGCCTGTACGATATAAAAAAAAATCAATGGCATAGAAACCAAGTATTCAGTGTTATATTTTATTTCATGGAGGTGAGAAAACGCCCGATTTCCGTAAAAAAAAAAAAAAAAAATGATAATTTAAACCTGGCTTTAATCTTTAAAGAAACATTTATTTTAAATTTGCTGGGTGTGTGTGGGGGAGAATTTAGGTTTATACAAGTGTCAAAAGATTGAGTGACGATGTTTTCAAATTGAGAGTGGGTGGTAAGCACAATATATAGAAGGGGGAGTTATTTTTTTTTCAATGTGTACAATCTAATAGATGAGGTGTGTGTGTGTAGATATGGAGAGGGGAAATATATAAATTTTTTTTTTAATTGTTCGTATTACACAAGGCCCGGAAGTGGCCTAATAATCCAGAGGTATCAAGTAGCCAATTTAACAAAATGGAGCCATTCGCATTTGTCGTCAATAGTAATGCATTTTGCATAATGGCAGCAGCCACATAAATCTATCGGCGGGGGTGGGATAATGTTTAAAACACAAGAAAAAAAGAAAGAAAAAAGTAAAGATTACCTGTTGGTCTTTGGTGACAATTGGATTCTCTAAAATGGCTCTTACAGCGCGTGCACCAAACCGACCTTGACCGATTTCCCAACATTTATGAACAATGGCATCAAAAATATATCCGTTTCGAACAGGACCCATACGAAGACAACATTGGACCACGTAATTTCCAAACTGGTCTAATAATAATAAGGGCACGTAAGGTGCAATGTTTGTGCAAATCAATCGAATTTGATCCTCCGTCGTGGCTGTGTCAATCATCTTTTGCGCAGCCCATGTACCATTCTTATGAATACCAATCGACGCTAAATATGGTGCAATCTTTTCAATCATCACTAATTTCGTTTCTTCAGAGCAAAATTCAAATAGTTTTTGAACAACCGTATTGCCAATATAATCTAAAAAAAACAAAAAAAAAGAGGGGGGCACGAATTTTTTTTTTTTTTTAATTGGGGCTGGTCTATTTTTATATTCATCAAGTGCATACGTTACCACTACAAAGCTCAACAATCTCATCCATACATTCTTGTGCAATATGTTCATGAATACCTTGTCCATTATCCAGCAATTTTCGAATCTCACGCAATCTTAATGGTCCAAGCATACGTTCCGTGCCGAATTCGGGTACAGGAGGAATTGTTGAGAAATAGGTGATTGGAATCCGCTCCACTAGATAAAGAAAAAATTAATTAACCGAAAAAAAAAAAAGAGTTGGGTTTACCTTCATCTTTGCTAGTATAACCTAATTGTTGCATAATTAATTTACGTTCGGTTGCTAAACGATGGTTTGTTGATGAGCTAGTGGTAGAAGATGATGGTGAAGGAACAGGAGACCCATCTTTTTGTTGAGAGGCGTTCATCATCATACTGGCCATCATGATGACTGTAGCCCATTGGGTTGTCTCTTCCTGTTCTGCGACAACCGGCTGAGTATGCATGGTATTGACATGATGAGATGCGGCCGCTGCAGCAGCGATGGTATTGGGGGTAGGATACGAGGTGATTGTATTTCCCGAGATGACCACATCTTGAATAACCTCATCTGGATTATTGGTAGGTGCCTTTGCAAAGCCAATACGTACCGTACCTGATCCCAAACCCAAGATTTCCTTATTCTGTAATGATTTACGAGCACGCACGGCATCTTCCTGTCTTTCGAAATTGACAAACCCGCAATTCTTATGTGACAAGATACGGATGGATTCAATGACGCCAAAGGATTGAAAGAGCGATCTGAGGACGGAAGGATTGATGTTGGCCGGGATATTGCCTACCCAGAGAGCACGGGTGGGACCCTGAGCGTTGGGACCAGCTTCATTGGTTAAGGCCATCGCTACATTGACGTCTGCTTTACCAAACCCTACTTTGACGACGGAGCCTGCTACCATACAACCTAATCGATTGACCAAATCCTCTTTAGCAGCCAAGGCGGATTCGACGGATTCGAAATTGACAAAGGCACATTCTTTGTCTGACAAGATACGAGCACTTTCGACACGACCGTAACGACCAAACATCTTGTGAAGATCGGGGACACTCAAGGATGGATTGATGTTACCTAGCCAAAGTGCACGGGAAGGTGTTTGCGTATCGGTATCGGTATCATCTTCGGGAGTTCCAAAATCCACTTCTTCTTCTTCATGAGCATCCATTCTTGAAAAGAGTAAACGCGATGGATACTCTTTTTCCTTTCCGATGACAGGTGGTGAAGGTTCCTGCGGTTGATGTTGAAAGGGCAAGTCAAAGGGAGAGAAGGCCGAAGAATCGACCATGCCTAGACTAATTGCACGTGGTCTTTTGGTGATAGTATGAAATGGAGAGAATGACATCATTTCATGGTTATTGTTGTTATTAGATGGGTTACGTGGCTCAAAATATTCTCTTCTTTGGACATGTTCTTGCTGTTGCTGCTGCTGCTGAAGCTGGTGGTGGTGGTGGTGGTGGTGGTGGGTATCGTGGTCTTCGGTAGTGTTGAGACCTAAAGAAGCTAAAGTACTTGCGATGGAGTCGGATGCGTTTTCATCCAAAGGACTTGACATGGCTGAATGAAACAAGAGATCGTTTGTCAGACTACTGCGATCGGGTCTTTGTTGAGCAACCACATTTAAGGGACTATACAAGTTAAAAGGACTTGTGCTTGGCATTGTATCTGCTCGAGAACGTCGCACGACGGGAGGAGTCAAATTTAAACGCGCATGTGCTGAATTTTCACTACGTAAAAAAAAAATTTATTAAATTGTCAAACACTCAACTTTTTGATTGTGTGTTTTACCTCATATGCGTGGTATTAGCTGTAGGTAAATACGAGCTATGTTTACGGTTATTGGGAATATCACCAGCCCACATAAAATCCATATTGTAAGGCTGTCTTTAATTTTTTTTTGTTTTTAATGAAAAAAAAAAACAAAGAGAGAGAGAGAGAGAGAAGGGGGCTTCCCAACAAACAACGCATTAAAGAGGGGGGTGAAAAAATCTTTTTTTAGGATTAAGACGCCGATTTCGAAGAAAAACTGTTAATAGCAAATTACTGTTTTCGGTAAGACTCCTCAAAGCGCGGGCAAATACCAATTGATTTGCATGTAGAGATGTTATTTCTTGTTTTATACGTGATTAAAAAACGGATATTTTATTCAATGTTTAAATACTCGGTAGGTTGTAATTGAAAGGTATCCCAAAACTCTGTTGAATCCAATTTTGGCTTGACACCTCCACAACGCACGATATCCTCCAATGTACCTTCGCCTAATGCTTTGTGACATGTCTCGTCATGCTGTGCCAAATCGCGTGCGATGACGATTTGTTCCGTGTTACCCCAAGCCAAGAATAAACGAATCCAATCGTAACATCCATTGTCCGTCACAATCCAACGCTCACCAGGCCTGAAATTTTCATGCACAGCAACAATACTCCTAGCCACATCCTTACCATGAATCAAATGAAGTTGACGGTTTAATAATTTGTTTCGGATCGCTTCCGTTGTAGCAAATCGAGGAACCCAATTCTTTGGTAATCTTTTCTTCATAGCACAATCATAAATCATAAAGAAAATAAGGTCTTTTTATATGTATTTACCTTTGGTCACCCCATAATCCAGCAAGGTGAAGCACACTTCCTCCACGCTCCAAAATCACATCTTCCGCTCCCATGCGACCCGTGTCCTTGGTTCGGTCTAACGGTGTATGTCGAGTGGCTGGATCTCCCTTGAAGGGACGCGTGGAAGAAAGTAGGATCCATTGCGAGGTTTGATTATGTTGCTTTTGATAGGCATCCATTAAGGCTGTCATACATTCGGGTTGCATTACTGGAAAGGTGACCAAGACAGTTTGAGCAAACGGTAAAGGGCTGACATCCATGTCTTTTGCATCGGAAGGTAAATTCCAAGCAATTGTATTGTTTCGACCGTCTCTCGTGGTTGCGGCATAATTTAACTGTAAAGAAACAAGAAGCTCAGCCAAAAATTGGCCTGTCCAACCCAAGCCTAAAATGAGTATGGGGAATGCAGCTGATAAAACTTGTTGTTCCATAATGTCTTTTTAATAGAAACAAAAAAAAAAAAAAATGAGAGAGAGAGAGAGACGTACGCTTGTGTCGTGACGTGTGTTTTCCTAATTCAGCCAATTTTGATGGGGTTCCGCCATCCATCTAATGTATTTGTCAAAAGACGCTATACATTCTTTAGCCAATAAGAGAGTGGATTGAGATTTTGCGAATTTTATCTCTTGTTTTTTTATTGGACGTAATTCAATTGCGCCATCATGTCCCTGAGTCGCTACATCAGCAAGACGCTTTATAAGTCAATCTTTTTTTTTTTTTTTTGGTTATATATAAAAACTTGTTTATTCATCTTTCTTTTTTTTTCCTCTTCTACATCTATTAATTTAAAAAAAAATGGCTAATACTCCTCATGGTGGTGTCCTCAAGGACCTTTATCTTCGTGACGCTGACAAGCAAGAATCTCTTGCCCTTGAAGCTGCTACTTTACCTAGTGTTGTCTTGACAGACCGTCAATTATGTGATCTCGAATTAATCTTGAACGGTGGTTTCTCTCCTCTCGAAGGTTTCTTGAACCAAAAGGACTATGAAGGGTAAAATATTCTGACATGATAAAAAAAGTCCCGTTGCATAGTGACAGATAGATTAAAATTATCTCTCTTTTTTTTAAACAAATAGTGTTGTTGAAAAGATGCGTCTTGCCAATGGTTTATTATGGACTATTCCCATCACCTTGGATGTTAGCAAGGAACAAATCGAGGAAAGTAAGATTGAACCCACTAAGCGTATTGCTTTGTTAGATCCTCGTGATCATACTCCTTTAGCCATCTTGACCGTCGAGGATGTATATAAGCCCAACAAGGCCAAGGAGGCCGAACTTGTGTACGGTGCCAATGACAGTGCTCATCCCGCTGTTCATTATCTTCATACCATTGCTAAGGAATTCAACATTGGTGGTTCTCTTCAAGCTGTTCAATCTCCTTCTCACTACGATTATGTTGCTAACCGATGTAAGTAAAAACCATGTGGGGGATTTTATTAAAGGAATAAGTCGCTAAAAACCATTCCTATAGTCACACCTACTGAACTCCGTGCTCATTTCAAGAAACTTCAATGGACCCGTGTTGTTGCTTTCCAAACCCGTAACCCTATGCATCGTGCTCATCGTGAATTAACTGTGCGTGCTGCTCGTCAACGTAAAGCACATTTACTTATTCATCCCGTGGTTGGATTGACCAAGCCTGGAGATATTGATCATTATACCCGTGTGCGTGTTTATAAGGCCTTGATGCCCAAGTACCCTAACGGTATGGCCGAACTTAGTTTATTGCCTTTAGCTATGCGTATGGGTGGTCCTCGTGAAGCAGTGTGGCACGCCTTGATCCGTAAAAACCATGGTGTCACTCATTTCATTGTGGGTCGTGATCATGCTGGACCCGGTAAGAACTCTCAAGGTGTTGATTTCTACGGTCCTTATGATGCTCAAACCTTGGTGGAGGAATACAAGAGCGAGATTGGTATTGAAATTGTACCCTTCCAAATGGTGACTTACTCTCCTGATACGGATGAATATATCCCCGCTGATGAGGTCCCCGAGGGTGTCAAGACTTTAAATATCTCTGGTACTGAGTTACGTCGTCGTCTCAAGACTGGTTTACCCATCCCCGAATGGTTCTCTTACCCTGAAGTCGTGCAGGTCTTGCGTCAATCTCATCCTCCTCGTAACCAACAAGGTTTCACCATCTTTTTCACAGGTCTTCATGCTTCCGGTAAGAACGCCATTGCTCGCGCTTTACAAGTTTCGTTAAACCAAGAAAGTACTCGTTCTGTCTCTTTATTGGCAAGTGAAAATACCCGTGCCGAATTATCATCGGAGTTGGGATTCTCGAAGCGTGACAGAGATATCAATATTGCCCGTCAAGCCTTTGTGGCCGGTGAGTTGACGCGTGCTGGTGCTGCTGCCATTGTGGCACCCATCGCCCCTTATGCCGGTGCACGTGATGCTGCCAAAAAGACCATTGAACAATTCGGTGGATTCTATCTTGTGCATGTCGCTACTCCCTTGGAAGAATGTATCAAGCGTGATCGTGATGGTATCTATGAACGCGCAAAGCGTGGTGAGATTAAGGAATTCACTGGTTTGGATGCTCCTTATGAAGTACCCACAAATGCTGATCTTACCGTTGACATTACTCAACAATCCGTCTCTCAAGCTGTGCATGAAATTGTCTTGTTGCTTGAAAAGGATGGTTACATTGGTTCTGCTTAATTCATATAAACATTAGAGTCACAAAAAAAACATTTCAACTATAATAAATAAAAACTGTATATTTTTAACATAATTTTTTTTTAAAAAAAAAAGAAGCAAAGCATATATATATATACATAATAAAAAAAAAAAAAAAAAAAAAAAAAAAAAAAAAAAAAGAAAGTGTAAAAAAAAGCGTGTATAAAAAAAAATTAAATAAAAAAAAAAGCATAAATAAATAAATAAAATTCATAAATATATATATAAAAGGCTATTGTGGCGTTGGTGGACCTTTAATCATATCTTCATAATGTTGCCTGGATGACATATAAATATCTAACCCTCTACTACGTGTATCACCTTCTATTAAAGGAAAAGGTTACATTCCCACTCTAAAAAGTTTTGCCCCCCCCCCTCTCTTGCATAATTTTTCTTACCATTTTCTTCACTACTGGTAGGTTGCCAAATGGAATCCTCGGAATTTGTAAATGTTGTGTTACCACCTCCGTACATGGGTGGATCTACATTGTCCTCATTTAATTGACTGGGTACCACAATGTCGCGGTCATAAGGTAAATTGGGTTTATATCGGTCCCATAACCTCTGTTGTTGCTGACCGTTGGACGACGAAGATGAAGTGTATGTATTGGCTGTATATGCATGCTCCTGTTGTTGCGGAAGTGGTGGTGGTGGTGGTGGTTGTGTTCTAGTCGCGTGTGTGGAAATATTAACATTGTTATTAAATGATGGGTAGTGAGAATGCAATGGTGTGTTATGCGTATTTAAATAGATCATTTCATGGCGCGCGTTGGTTTCTTCTCCCGCACTAGGCCAATCCGTCAAAATCTGGTCCAGATTGTCGGGAAACGAGTTGGCCGTGTTTGCCACATGCTGCGTCTTTTGTTGTTGTTGTTGTTGTTGCTGTTGTTGCTGTTGCTGTTGCTGTTGCTGTTGCTGTTGCTGTTGCTGTTGCTGTTGCTGTTGCTGCTGCTGTTGCTGTTGCTGTTGCTGTTGCTGTTGCTGTTGCTGTTGCTGTTGCTGTTGCTGTTGTTGCTGCTGCTGCTGCTGCTGCTGCTGCTGCTGTTGAAGAAGAGGTGATACTGTCGCTTGTTGTTGTTGAGGTGAATCACGTTCGATAATTCCTTTAAGTTTGGGCGAAGGGGAACATGAGCTACTATAATTTGTATCGGACGACATATGCAAGCCATAAATATTTTGTACTTGTTGCAAGAATTTCAAACAATTAGGAATGACTGCATAACTATTAATGAGTTGCATACACCAGATAGACCGATCAAATAAGAGCCAGGCCTGCTGTGCCAGATGAACATCGGTATCATCTAAATAGTGAATATGAATCTTGATGGCTGCAATCAAGGCATGTACAATAAAATCAAACTTGACAACAAACGATGGTGTTTGACATAGATGGTGAGCTAATTGAGTCATACTAGCAGCCGTCACACGAGATTGGAATTGAGCTACCGAGTTATTCGTTAGTTTGCTCAGTAAATCCAATGTCAATGAATTATAGTACAGGTGAAGGTGGTTGACCATGGGTCTCGCAGCGGGGATCTCAAGGACTTCTTTCACAGAGATACTGGTGATGGGTGTCCACTGCATATTGGCTTCCAATGATCGCAACCAGACTTGGTGTTTCGTGAGATTTTGGTTAATCTTGACCTGTCTCGTGTCCTTTTGGGTGCCTACCAGATAAGGATCGTTGCCATAGGAACTAAAGAGTATCAAGTTATCTTCCACGATATTCACAAAACTAAGCTTTGCGTTGAAGACTTGAGTGACATAGGCATCTTCTTCGGACTCTTGAGGTAAAACCGAGGGTAATTGAGTTCGAATACAAGAGCGAGAAATCATCCAGGGACGTTCCCATCCGCTACTCTGAAACTTGTCAAGGTCATAGCAACCCCAAAAGACACGACGCCTTAATTCGATTTCGACCTGACTTAAACTGGTATGGACATTACTATCATCGTACAATCCTAATTCGAGACTCATGCGACAGGCCATTCCTGAGTATTGCCATTGTCTACAGTGGTGTGATCCAGGACGATAGATAGCAGGACTAGGCTCGTACAAGCTAAGCAGACAGAGTGCCACGATGGTACTGACACGAGGTACATCCATAAAATCGTCCACGAGACGACGGGCGCGATGATAAAAGACTTCAGTTTTGGGACATCCAGGCATTGTAACAAATCTCGAAGCGTGTGCATAAATCACGTTTAACAATAAAGGCGTAATCAACAGACCTTTGGACTCTAATTGTTCATAGAAATAATATTTGATCATCATGCCGATACTTTCATGTCGTTCGTTAAAGTATTGATCGATGAGAGCGAGTTGTATATCACGCGAAGGCATTTCGATTGAACCTGAATAACGACTGGGTAAAGAAGGTTCGGGCATCCACATAATAAATCCTCCATAAGCGTCAGACGATTTCAATAGTTTCTCAGCAAGTCGACTACCACTGGTGGTGTTGGTTGTCATCTTTCGCATGTTTTCACCCAAGGCGCTTAACGTGTTACTGATGCGTGATTCCATTAATGGTCCGCGTCGTTTCAGTTTGTTATGATTGACGGAGGATGTTTCTGCAAAGAGAATGGTGCCATCAGCCGTGGGTGGTCGTGCTGTGGGTGTACTAGGTTCGTTCATGAGTGGTTCTTCTTCAGTTTGTTCGATGGAAGGTTCTTCTGGAGTAGGTTCTGTTTCTAGAGACCCGTCTTTATAAAAAGAGCATGGTCTTTGGCGAGCTTTGTTTTAACGAGGGAAAATATTAAAATTAGAGTGAATACTATATATTTGTATTATATATAAAAGTGTTTACCTTTACACTAGAAAAGCAACAAGTTAGATAACGATATTTAGATATTAAAATAAAATAAAAAAAGTACCTGCATACATGGTCGTAATCCATCGCACTAGGAGTAAAGTATAAAAAGAAAAGATAAGGAAATCTACTAGATGAATTGCTTACAGAAAGGTTTTATTTACTTTAATTTTCTTGGCGCGACAGGTATAGCATGCACGACCGACTTTTAAGCGTTTATTTGCTCTTTTTTCTATCGCTAGCTTTTTCTCTGTATTCATTGACAGTTTTTATCCCGAGATAAAAAAGATCGAAAAAAGAAAAAGAGAGACCTAAAAATAAAATTAAAAAAAAAAAAGAAGAGTAAAAGAAAAAAAGAAAAGAAAAAAAGAAAAAAAAAAAGAAACAATTATAGACAAAACAACACACACACAAAATAATCCAATTATCATTCGATTCCAAGTCTTTTTGCAAAGCAGCAGGTACTTAAAATCCCGTTTTTAGTCAATTATTTCCTTTTTGCCAACATAAAAAAACTCCCTTTTTTTTATTTTTGCTCCTATCGCAACACATCTTCCCGCTATAGATGTTCTGAGCTGTAATCCACATCTTTTTTTTTTTTTTTTTTTTTTGCTTTTTTTTTTCATGTGATGCCCACAGCGTTCGAATCGAAAAGTGTCTTTTTAAAAAGTAAATAAAAATAATTAATACAGATGTGTGTTACATCTTGTTGAAAGCCGTTCAAGAAGCAATCAATATAATTTATTAATTTTTTTTTTTCATGAAAAATCTAAAAAAAGAATCATCATAAAACGACTTCTTTCTTTGCACACACGAGGGTTAGAATTCCCAGGTAAAAAATTATTTTACAATCATCTTTTTTTTTTATGCGTTGATTATAATCGATCTTTTTTTCTTTCTTTTTCCACTCGAAAACGTGCTGTCGCGCAATAAATGGTTCAAGTCCCGCTACGCCTCCATATTTTTTTATTTTTTTATTTCTATCTATATGTCAAACATGGGGAAAATTGAGGCGTTTCGGGGGGGGGGGAATGGGAGAAAAGATCGTCATACAAGTTATGTCAGCTTTTCCCCAACTTTCTACCATTTTTAATCTTAAAAAAGGTTGCCATGGGTACGATGGAAATAAATTTAGGCTAGTGACTTGATTACGTAATCCCTCGGAAATAAACTCCTCTTTTTCTGTCATACATGCTTAGAATCCCAAGACATGGTTTCTTTTTTGTTAATAAAGCTGGGAATCATTGTCGAGCGCCCATTCAATTAAAAAAAAGCTTTTTTTTTTTTTAATTCTTCCCGCGCGAGAAATTATATTTATTATAAGAAACGATGTTGAAGGACCAATAGATGATCCATTACTTATCTGTGTGTAACAGCAAATCTTTTTCTGTTTATTTTTTACACATTAAAATAATCTAAATTGTGTGTGCATTTTTAGAAAATAAACAATCGATGTCTTTTTCACTTATTCGGCATGATAGAAAAAAAAAGAGAGAGTGTGTGTGTGTACAAAAGCCAGTAGTCGTTTTGTTTCTTTTTTTAATATCCAATGGAGTCTTCTTTCGTCCTCCGATTGTTTCATTTTGTACCTCTTCATTGGCTGATGATAATATTCCCATATACCACTTTTTTTTTTCTGCGTTCATGTACACACATAGGGGAGTCAAACAAGCATGCAAGTCTGAACTTTAAAAATAAAGTGCGAATATGTACTCTGATTGCGCAATACAGGTCACCTTGTGGCCAGTAGCCTGCATCTTTTTCCTTTTAGAAGCTATGCTTGCGGTATGCATCATTTCCCTACTACATAAAAAAAAAAAAAAATGCCTCGAAAGGGGAGGGTTATTATAAAAATATTTAACTCACTCCCGGATTTCCTTATACCGAGATTCCATTTGTTGGTCAAAGCTCATCTATTTTATCCGAGGAAAAATTGATGCCGAACCTGCAAAATCTTGAAACGTGAATCTTAATGACATATCTAATCTAATGTTTATACTGATTAAAAAGATGTAAAAAAAAAGGAGATGAAAGATGACACAAGTGTAAAAGATGGCACTCCAGTGACAAATCACTCTATTTTTTCTAGTATGTATATATAAAAAATAAAAATTGCAGATGACTAACCGTTACATGTCTTTTTTATAATACTTTATTTTTATGGCTCCCCCCCTTTTTATAGAGGGTATGAAGAAAAAGAATTATGCAATAGTTGGGTTGTGACTGCTATAAAATCGTGTTCATCTGTGGTTGTCCCAGATGAATCTCATCTGAGACTAAAAATGACTCGCAAATTAACAATTAAATATAAAATCCAGGGACAGGTAAACCTTTTTTCTGTACTTTAAACAATTTTTTTTTTCAAATAAATAAACCATGGTTAACGCAACAGAAGCTAAAACCGAACAACGTGCACGTTCCGGTTCTTTCAACCAAAACAAGGTCAAAGTCCTTCGCCCTTTCAATACCAGTGAAGTCAAGATTTTGTTATTAGAGAACGTCAACGAAACTGCTGTCAAGGCCTTTAAAAAGCAAGGCTACCAAGTAAATAAAAAAAAAAAATAGATATCTTTATATAAAAAAACTAAATAAGTTATCGCGCATAGGTAGAGACGTATTCAAAAGCACTTGTGGGTGAAGAATTAATCGAAAAGATTCGTGATGCACATGTCATTGGTATTCGTTCCAAGACTAAACTGACGAAAGCTGTCCTTGATCAGGCCAAACATTTGTTGGCCATCGGTTGTTTCTGTATTGGTACTAACCAAGTGGACCTTCAGGCTGCTGCTAAGCAAGGTGTAGCGGTCTTTAATTCTCCCTTCAGTAATTCCCGTTCCGTAGCCGAACTTGTGATTGGTGAAATCATTATGCTTGCTCGCCAGTTGGGTGATCGTAATACAGAGATGCACGGAGGTGTCTGGAACAAGGTCTCCAAAGCCTGTTATGAAATTCGTGGTAAAGTCTTGGGTATTATCGGTTACGGTCATATCGGAGCACAATTATCCGTCTTGGCTGAAGCAATGGGTATGACCGTTTACTTTTATGACGTGCTTCAAATCATGCCTCTCGGTCAAGCTAAACCCTTGGAGTCCTTGGACGATTTATTAGCGATTTCGGATTATGTGTCTGTGCATGTCCCTGAGACCGAAGAAACAAAGAGTATGATTGGTGAACATGAAATCAACCAAATGAAGAAAGGGGCTTATTTACTTAATAATGCTCGTGGAACCGTGGTTAATATTCCCGCTCTCACCAAAGGTCTCCAATCCGGTCATCTTGCTGGTGCTGCTGTTGATGTCTTCCCTAAGGAGCCTGCTGCTAACGGTCCTCACTTTGATTATTACCCAGAGTTGTTAGCTTGTCCCAACTTGATTTTGACGCCTCATATCGGAGGTTCGACTGAAGAAGCTCAAAGTATGATTGGTTTAGAGGTGTCTCAATCTTTAATCAAGTATATCAACGATGGTACATCACTAAATGCCGTCAATTTCCCTGAGGTTGATTTACGTGCTATTCGCGAAGATGACAAGAATACTGTGCGTGTACTTTATATCCATCAGAATATCCCTGGTGTACTTCGGGTATAACAACAATATTTTTATATGATATTCTAGTAGTAGAGAGCTAAAAAAATGTGTAGGAAATCAATGAAATCTTTGCTGACCATAATGTTGAAAAGCAATATTCTGATTCCAAGGGAGATATTGCCTATGTCATGGCAGATATTGCTGATGTAACTGACCTCAAGAGTCTTTACAGTGCCATTATTGCCACACGAGCCAACATTCAAACTCGTATTCTCTATTAATTATTATTTCTTTCCCTTTTTGTAAAAAGCATTCAACATACCAAAATTACATTTTTCCCTCCATATTTTATTCCCCTATTCCATTTTTTTCTGACAGTGTTTTCTCAACTTTAACACTTAATAAACTCCCATTCTATCACGATTCACTGTTTTATAACAATTTTCCAAAAGTGGAATAAAAATGTCATTTGGCTTGACTAATTCATCATCTAACTTGTGATTTTATTTCATGATCACTGTCACACACCTTTTTCGCTAAAAAAAAAAATAAAAAATCGCACGAATCAATCGTCTCTCTCTCTCTCTTTCTCTTAAATTTCTTTTTATATATAGAGACTCAATGAAACGATTTACATCGTCTGTGGATGCAACTAAACATTTGCCAGTC
This sequence comes from Mucor saturninus, assembly GCA_016758985.1. Classification (NCBI taxonomy): domain Eukaryota; kingdom Fungi; phylum Mucoromycota; class Mucoromycetes; order Mucorales; family Mucoraceae; genus Mucor; species Mucor saturninus. The sequence goes on from JAEPRD010000166.1 coordinate 20,607, forward strand.
ATTTTACAGGTCAGCGATGCGCCTGTTTACTTTATTGGACCGGCCACGCGCGATAATCCAATGGCACATATTCGTACCAAACTCATGGGGACCGTCGTATTTCAGGATCGTAAGATCAAATGGAACAGAGTGACCTTGCAATTCTTAGGAAAAGCAGGCATTGATATTGAAGCACCGGGTTCCATCTTCCCACGAGACAACAGCTCACTTATGGATGAATCCACTACACACATTCAGACCACTGTCCCCATATGTGAAGTCGAGAAGGAATTAATCTTTTCCGGTGAGCAATCAATTGAGTTTGGACTTCATTTACCCTCACATTTACCTGCTTCATGTCGCACCAAGCATGCCTTTGTCGAATACACACTGGTTGCCAATTTCTCTGCTGGATCCTTCTTCAAGAAATATAGAACGCATCAAATTGTGGTGGTCAATCGACATTATCTGCCTAGTCCCAGTGCCATGATCCCCACCATTGAACATTCGGGTGTGAAGGAGTGGTTTGAGTGGTCCGTAGAACTTCCCAAGGCAACCGCTATTGAATCAGGTGAGGTGGTGATTGCCTTTCGCTGTAGTGTTGAAAAGGAGCGAGTAGAAGTGGATCGCATTGAATTTACTATTGAAGAAATAGAGACCTACAGGTAATTCATCTTAAAAATCGCTGACGGTAGAATACTGATGTTCCCTCCTCTTAGGTTTTGTACTAAACAAGGTGTTCACAGCTTACCACCCATCGTCACACGATTCCCACCTGCTACGTACCATTTTCCTTCCTTTTCCAACGGGTCAGAAACCCACTTTATTCGATTTCCAATGCCACTCTCAAAAAACCCTGCCACACTCTCCATTCACACCCATCAGTTTGACCCGTTCCTAGAGATTTCACATCAATGTAAACTCTCTGTTCATTTCAATAAAGTCGCGGGTTTAGTGTTGGAGCCTATCCCCTTGTCGTTCCCCATCATCATTACAGATTACCCTGCCGCCACCGTGTCCGATGCCATGGTAACCCCTTCGTCCGTGATTGCTACAGAGTCAAGGACAGACGTGGTGCCTAGTTTGGCTGTGACGGGAGATGATGCTGTACCTGTGGACTTGGACTTACCAGAGTATACTCCCCGATATGAAGAGTCAGTTATTATTTAAAAAAAAGAGAGAGAAAGAGAAACAGAGATCGCTTTACTCATTGTACATAGACATTTAATAATAATAAAAAAAACTAATTCTTAATTTTTTCAGTTCAGCACGAGATCTCTTGACATTAACACGTTTTTTATTATTATGATTGTTGTTACTCTGACCAAGATATTGTGTATAGATAGGAAGACATCATGTCTCTTTTGCTACAGACAGATAGGACAAGGACCCCCCTTTTTTTTGTTAAGTTTTGCCACTCGTGTAGTGAGCATTGATGGGAGGGTGGAGCTACTACCATGTTATATTTGATACTCCGCCTTCTCTCCTAAAAAGTTAGCTTTCTTTTTTTTTTTTTTTTTTTCTTGGCTTCTTATTCCACCAAACTACATTAATTACATGAACAATACCAATTTTAACAGTGGCGAGGATAGTGACGAGGTAATAAAAAAAGAAAGAGCTTGTGTGTGTGTGTTGAAGGTGCCTGTTTAACATGGTTATAGATGGAGCGCTTGGGAGAAGTATTTGCAAAGTCGATTCGTGAGCAACTTGAAAAGGTAAATGATAAATTGTTGTCCCATAGAAAATAATAAGGTTTGCATGTTTGTTCTAAAGCTGGTTGAGATATGTGTTTCTAGATACGCAAGGATAAAGTTGTACTTGAAGCTGACTTAAACTCTCGAAACAAGTCGTTTGAATCGACGCTTGGTCAACTACAGAACATGGCAAGGTAAAAGACCCTTTTATATATATAGCTACCATGATGTAGGGTTAGGATATTCATTGATTTTTTTGATGAATTAGTTCTGATAGTACGGTTCACCTGGAAGAATTGATGGCGATTGAAAGCCTAGGAGAGCTTCGAGCACAAGTGAAAAAGTTGCATGAAAAATACGTGCAACAACAAGCACTTATCAAGAAACTTGAGTTTGAACTAGAAATGGAGCAAGGACACGTAAAGATTCTCCGAAATGATAACAAGCTATTACGACAAATGACAGTGGATATGGTAGGTTTTCATAAAAATAAAGAGGGGAAAGATATACACGATGGTAGTGTGATCCTATGTATGCTCACATTATAAAAATATACATAGAATGCCATGGCGGAACAAGAGGAAGAATTCATCTCGAATCGATTACTGAAACGTATCACGGGACTCAAGAAAGAAAAGGGAGAACTACTTTTACAAGTAGAACAAGAAGAGGAATACATGACGAATATGTTACAAAAGAAATTGTCACAACTTCAACGTGAAAAGATTGATATGGAAAACTCGTTGGAGCAGGAACAAGAATATATCGTTAATAAGTTGCAGAAACAATTGGATGCTTTAAAGATGCAACAACAACAATCTCCTTTGATGACTGTACATGATGGCGCTCCATCACCTGGTCCTGTGTCACCCAGCATGTAAATAACTTATTTAAACTTTATTCACCCATCCCTCCTAACAACCTCTTTTTAGGCCCAAAAAATGGAATTCTTCAGAATCAGGTACAGCTGAAATGTTGCTCTCCGAAATCGCCGTCTTGAAGAACCGCACAATTGAAATGGAGAAAGAGTGTAAAAATAAGCTAAAATAAGCCGTAATCAACCCTAATTTTTTTTATTTATATATTTCAATTAGTTCTTTTAAAGATGCAACAGTGTAACAAGTACAAGAGTGAATTAGTTCATTTCCGTAAACAAGCAGGTTCATCCATTGAAGATATTCCTTTTGATGAAGGGTAAAATTAAGCCAACTAAAATGTGACATAATTTGTTTGGAACTCACATTCCCTTTTAGTATTCCTGCTGTCTTTCGAACCGTGCCTCCTTCTCCTGGCCGAGGTGGCAGAGTAAAGTTTCATTCTACTGTATAATATCACACAATGCGTTGACTTGTTTTTTATTATTATTAGATTCGTCGCTCTACATCCACTTCTTCTCAACGTTCCTTGACTTCGGACAAGAACTTGAGCAATATTCCACCTTTACAATTGGATGAACCAGATCGTGGATCCAATCGATCTCGTAAGTTGCTAACTTATCAATAAAGACATGTATGCTTATTCCCAGAATTATTATTTTTAGGTTCAAATAGCTCCACCACGTCCGTACCACCACAACCACCTAAACGAGAAACTTCTTCCCGAAGAGTTTCTGGAACATTATTGAGCTTAGCTTCCCAACAAAATAATTAATTTTTTTTTTTTTGGCTCGTTTTAAATAAATTTGCATACGCGCGTTTCCAATTTTTTTTTTCTTTCTTCTTTTATCATTAAATATTTTTCAAAATGGTACTTAGTGCAAAACCTATTGGGGAATACCCTGTTCATGGTCTCATGCCAAAGGGAGACACACAAGCTGCAAGCTTCATTAAAAAGTTTCCCAACTATGACGGCAGAGACACTGTTATTGCCATTCTTGACACAGGTACACCCTCTCCTCTTCTTATCCCCCCCCCCCTCCATTTCCTCTCATTAACACTTTCTCTCTTTTAAACAAATAGGTGTCGACCCTGGAGCTGCTGGCATGCAGGTACAATACCTTTTTGATGGCAATGCATACACATGTCCTCTTTTTAACTCATCTTTTTTTATCAACTAGGTGACCACTGACGGAAAACCAAAGATGATTGATATTGTGGACTGTACTGGTGGTGGTAAGAAACCCTATACGCTTTAATGAAAGAGCTGAATCACTCACTTAATAACCTAGGTGATGTTGAAACCACCAAGATTGTGAAAGCCACGGAAGAAGATGGTAAAAAAATCATTCATGGTCTTAGCGGCAAGAAATTGATTTTGGGAGAATGGGAGAACCCTACGAATGAATATCGTGTGGGTATTAAACGTGCCTATGAATTGTTTCCCAATGATTTAACGAGTCGTATTAAATCTGTAAAGTGTTTCGAATTGACCCTTAAAAAAAACAATCCCTTTGTATGCTCATATTTTTTTTTTTAGGAACGTCGCCAGAATTTCGTCAAAAAACAAGCTCAATTATTAAGCGAAGCACAAACTTTGTTGGCGGACTTTGCAAAGAAGGATGATAACGAGACAACGGCAGCTGAAAAGACGGAATTGGAAGCTCGTATTGAAGGATTAAAGGATTTGGATAAAACATATGAAGATCCTGGTGTCATCCTCGATTGCGTTGTCTTTCATGATGGCAAAGACTGGAGAGCTGTCATTGATATCAATGAAAACGGTGATTTATCAGGTACACATATATACATAAAAAATACTACTCTGGGAATTTTTTGCCTAATCTGGTAATTTTTTATAATTATATATAGATCAACCTGCTTTGACGGATTATAGAAAGGAATTAAAGTATCATACATTTGGTAAAGCAGATTTACTTAATTTCTCTGTAAATATTTACAACAATGGTGATATTCTCAGGTAAGATTATATCTATAAAAAAAAAATGGGGCCATGACTGTGTCCATATTTCAGTTATAATTAATATACTTCTCTTCTTTTTTTATCTATATGTGTAGTATTGTAACATTGGCAGGAAGTCACGGTACACATGTTGCTGGCATCACCGCAGGTAATTTCCCCGATGAACCGGCACTCAATGGTGTAAGTCATGAATATAATAAGCAATTTTTGTTAAAACAAGCCAAAAAAGAGAGAGAGAAAGACTAAACAGGTTTTTAAATGGTGTGTAGGTTGCACCAGGTGCACAAATCGTTTCTCTTCGTATCGGTGATTCTCGTCTTGGTTCCATGGAAACCGGACCTGGTTTAACTCGTGCTGCCTCCCACCTTGCCATGCACAAAGTAGACCTTGCCAACATGTCCTATGGTGAATCCAGTGGTTTACCCACCGATGGTCATTTCATTAAATTATTGGCCAATGAAGCCGTTGGTAAATCAGGCTGTATCTTTGTCACTAGTGCAGGTAACGACGGTCCCTGTTTTAGTTCCATTGGCGCTCCCGCTGGTATGGACGCTAGTTTCATTACGGTAGGTGCCTATGTCAAGCATTGCCAAATGCAGGCAGAATATGCTCTTTTGGAATCCGTCACAGAACGTCCTTATACTTGGTCTTCCAGAGGTCCTACCACGGATGGTTATCATGGTGTGGATATCTATGCACCCGGTAGTGCTATCACCAGTGTCCCTGTCTATGTCTTGAACAAGTTGGATTTAAAGAACGGTACTAGTATGTCCAGTCCTAACGCCTGTGGTTGTGTCGCTTTACTTGTATCTGCTCTCAAGGCTGAGAAGAGAGAATACACGCCCTATCGTTTGAAGAACGCTGTTGTTCAAACCGGTAAGAGTGTAGAGGACCCTTTGGGTGTCGGATTTATTCAAGTGGATAAAGCATGGGAATATCTCGAGAATTTCAAGGATGATAAAGATTTAGACCTGTTATTCAAGGTGATCGTTCAAAATCAAGGTATCAAGCGTGGTATCTATCTTCGTGAGATCGACGAGGTCAGCCAAGTGCAATATCTCACTGCCAAGGTTCAACCTCACTTTATGGGTGAAACCGATCCTGAAAACCCTAAATACAATCAAGCCAAATTTGATTATGACGTACGTGTTGCTTTAGTCGCGACCGAATCTTGGATCTCAGTCGCTGATTATGTTTACTTACATTCCAGTGGAAATACATTCCAGATCAAGGTCGATCCTTTGGCCTTGACCGAAAGTAAGTTTCATTATGGTGAAGTCTTGGGTTACGATACTTCTGCTCCTGAACGCGGTCCATTGTTCCATATCCCCGTTTCAGTCGTCAAACCTACCGTCCCCTCGCAAGGATTCATTCGTTATAAGAATGTCGAGTATGGACCTGGTGACATCATTCGTCGTTTTGTTCAAGTCCCCGAAGGTGCTACCAGCTGTGAATTGATCATTAAGGCCCGTGCACCCGCTGATACAGCTCCTGCTCGTTTCATGCTTCACCTATTACAATTAGTACCCCAACAAAACCAAAAGGAAAAACATGCTTATTCCTTTAATTTGGGTACAGGTTCTTATGGCGATCCTCGTTCTGACGAACAGGTCATCAAGAAGAAATTCTCTGTACGTGGTGGATTAAACCTTGAAGTGTGTCTTGCACAATTCTGGTCTGGTCTGGGTAAACATTCCATTGATTTAAGTTTGGATTTCCATGGTGTTCAAATCGCAGGTAATTTGGCCAACGGACAAAGTACACTTCATTTGGAACCTCAAGTCACTCGTTTGGAGATCTCAACTCCCGTACGTCGTGAAGACGCTTTGAATGTCAATGTTTCATTTAACAAATTGCGTAAATATTATCGTCCCAAAACCGCTGAAATCACCCCCATGCTTCCTGATCGAGACATGTTACCCAGCACACGTTTATTGTATCAATTGGTGCTTTCCTACAACATCAAGTTGGATTCTGCTACCACCATCACACCCCGTTTCCCTACCGTCATGAACCAATTGTACGAACATTTCTTGGCTGGTGTCTTTGGTATCATTTACGATGCTAACAAGAAAGTGGTGGGCTATTTGGATGTCTTTGATCATGATATCAAGATCAACCAAAAGGGAGATTACACCATCATGCTTCAACTTTCCACTGAAGAAGAGAACGTGCTTGAAAAGTTGAAGGATACCTTATTGGAATTAGATTTGGATCTTAAGACTGTCAACTTTAACACCTATCAAACCGTAGCTGATGTCTATACAAAGAATAGCTCCAATTTTGCAAAGATCGCTTTGGAGCGTAAGGTTTTGAAGGCTTTCCATATCGCAGCTCCTACAGATGCTTTACCTAAGGAAGCCAAGGCAGGCGATTCACTTGTAGGAAAATTAAATTTTATAAGTGGTGTCGATGGAGGACAATACAAGGTCATCTATACCGTCCCTCCTCTTCCCATCGAGGCTTCCACTAAAAAGTCCACGGATGAAAAGAAGCCTACCGATGAAGAACTCGAGCAAAAATTACAGGATGCTACAAGAGATCTTCAACTCTCTTATCTCAAGAAATTCGCTGCGGATTCCGCTGCCTATCAGAACTTGTTGGCCAAGATGGAATCCACTTATGTCGATGATATTGCGTTTGCCGAGTTCAAGATGAATGCACTCTGGACCGCCTCTGCTGGTAAGAGTAGCGTGGAGAGTTTGTTCAAGCCCGGACAATTGACCGAAGAGCAAGCCACCGAAATTGTTCAGGTCGCAGATGGTATCTTGGCTCATTTTGATGAACGTGAACTTTGTGAATTCTACGGTCGTAAGACACCCTCTGAGGAATCCGATGAAGAAAAGACGGTGCGTAAGACCAATGACGAAAAGAAGAAACAACTCTTGAACGCTCTCAAGAATAAGGTGATGGCTTATACAGCTGTATTGGATAAGGAGAATCATAAGGAGGAGTTGGAAGCTAGTGTGAAGGCTCTTGAACAATGGGCTTCGGATGATAGTGCAACCAACTTGGCTTCCTTATTGGTCAAAGTGAAACGTGAACGTGAGGCAGGTCATCCTGGTATCGCTCTCAAATCCGTTCAAAAGTATTTGGCAGAAGTGACCTTGACATCTGAAACTAGTAAAGATGTGGGTAAAGTGTGGACTGTACGTAATCAGCTCTATCAAGAGCTCGGATGGCCCTTGTGGGCAGAGTATGATGACAAGTGGAATATCATTAGACAACCTCCTTATGGCATTGCCTTATTTTAAACAGGAAAATCTTGTATCTACTTTTTAAAATAATAATTAAAAAAAACTGTGTATTTATTTTGTTATATGTATGTTCTTTTAATAATTTTGTTATATATATGTTCTCCTTACCTTATTTGGAGAGTAAGACAGATGTCTTTCATCTATTAGATGTGAGAATAAAAAATTACATTCAATTATTAATCCCAACATCTTGTCAATCCAATAGAATTCGTTTTTATATGGCGTCATTTATCCTTACTTTTTCTTAGCTGAGGTACAAAAAAAAAATAGATTTTCCTCTTTTTTTTTCTTTTTTTTACTCACCTTTTAGAAAAATATAAATGAAGTCTGTGTTGTCATTAGCACGTACACAATGCTTAAAAAGAACCACCGTTAGGTCTCTGCTTAGCCTGACACCCAGAGGTAGGTAGTGTCCAGCCGGAAAAAGTGAAACTTGAAATATTGAGACCTTTTTTTTTGTTTAGGCATTCATCAGCAAACCGGGTTAAAGAGCTGCAACATGGACAACTCTGCCACCTCTTCCAACCCTCCCTTATCTTTTCCCTGTATCGACAAGATGAATTCCCGCACATTGGAGTTGGATAGTGGACCTGAGCCCAGCTATGATAAAATTGTGACAGGTTACGAAAAGTTTGAATACCCACACCCATTTTTACTTGATCATGGAGGTATTTTACCCAGAGTTGAAATTGCTTACGAGACGTGGGGAACTCTCAACGAAAAAAAGGACAATGCCATTCTGATCCACACAGGACTCTCTGCTTCCTCACACGCGAAATCGCATGAAAAGAATACAAAACCCGGTTGGTGGGAGGATTTCATTGGTCCCGGTGCCAATATCGATACCAACAAGTTTTTTGTCATCTGTACCAATGCCGTCGGTGGTTGCTATGGATCCACAGGTCCCAGCTCCATTGATCCTGCTGACGGTGAACGCTACGCTACCCGCTTTCCCATCATCACTATTTTTGATATGATTCGTGCTCAATTCAAATTATTGGATCATCTCGGCATTGATAAGTTACATGCTAGCGTAGGCAGCAGTATGGGAGGCATGCAGGTAAAAAATTAAAAAAAAAAAAGGCGGGGTGGATAAATGTGTTTTACTAAGTATGTTGCTATAGTCCATTGCAGCAGCGAAATTATTCCCAGAACGTGTCAAGAGATTGATTTCAATCTCTGCTTGTGCTAGATCGCATCCTTATTCCATCGCTCTTCGACACACACAACGTCAGGTATTGATGGCGGATCCTAATTGGAACAAGGGATTTTACTATAAAGGCATCCCACCTCACGTTGGTATGAAGGTAAATAGAGAAAGAAAAAATGTATGTGTGTGTGTGTGAAGATATTTATATAAATATATATTTTTAAAAAAATATAGCTTGCGCGTGAAATTGCCACGATTAGTTATCGATCTGGACCTGAGTGGGAACTTCGATTTGGCCGCAAGCGATCCAATGAGAACCAATCACCTGCATTATGTCCCGACTTTTTGATTGAAACCTACTTGGATCATCAAGGCGAACGATTCTGTCTTCAATATGATCCCAATTCCCTCTTGTATATCTCCAAAGCCATGGACATGTTTGATATGTCGAGTTCGGAAATTGCAAAATTGGCAAGACAACGTCAGCATAACCTGCCTAAAATTGAAGAAATCTTGAAACACCGTCAAGGGTTGGAACACCCAGAAGAAGAGGATTCGCGTGTCATGGCCGAGGCCTGTCGATCTGTGATGGGCGCCTATACCGCATTGGAAGGGAAACAAGTCAACAATGAGAGCGAAAAGAAGAGTAAGCCAAGATTGACTACGCTTTCTTCCGATCCCGCAACACAGGATCTGGTGGAAGGTATGAGTGGAATCACCATGCCAACCTTGGTTTTGGGTGTCCAATCCGATATTTTGTTCCCAGTATGGCAACAAAAAGAAATCGCTGAGTGTTTGCGTGCTGCTGGTAATAACCGTGTCACTTACTATGAATTAGACGCTATGTTTGGTCATGATACATTTTTAATCGACCGTGTCAGTGTTGGCGGAGCTATCAAGGGCCACTTGGAGTTATTAGATGATGATGCTTAGAATGTATTTAAAAAAAAAAGAAATTAGTAGTGTATTTTTATTGTATATCCCCCCCCCCGCTTCACACCTCTTTTTTGTTTTTTCATAACTGTCATTTATTAAAAAAAAAAATTGTTATTTAAAGCAAGTTTGGCTGATTGTATCAGGTGCCACAGTAACGTTAGAAAACCTAATATTTTGACTCGTGCCTCTCAAATTTGTATTAAACGGGATCGTATCAAGTTGTCTTGGTATTTTGCTCGACAAACAGATATCGATGCCTTCAATTTAAACATATAAGTGATACATGCAGGTGCTAAGTATGTCGCCTAGGATGATGACTTTTTAAAAAAAAAAAGCGAAGTACAGTAAAACTATGATGCACTTTCTAAACGCGGAAAATAGTAACAATGATGAATGAATTTTTTGCAAGCAGGATTTATTTTTAAATCATTTGTCTTTCTGTGTAACAAATTGTTCCCTTCTTCTGTTCCCTCAGCCCGCCAAAAATAGTTTATATTTATATATAACAGAGTTTCATTCGGGTGCCCTTCTCTCTTTTTTGTTATTTTTCCCCTTTTTGTTTTCATATTAAACTTCTATGGATCAGCTTTTATTACCAGATGACGTTTCGACCTATTTAGCAGAAAATAGCGTTCGATCTTTGACAACTCCTACATTTATACCGGCTGTGATTTACAGGTAAAAATTGAATAAAAAATTTAGACAGGCGATCCGAAGCTAACACTGATTTCTATTTGTATAAATTAAATAAAAAGCGCGATAGGCAGTATACTTACTTTTGCTTTATATGATAAATATACAAGAAGAGGTTACTTTTTACCATACCTTTACTTTGGAACAGCAGCATGTAAGAAAAACAACGATAACAATAATAATAACAATAAATCGCTAAACTTAATTAATTTGTATGTAAAAAGTATTATACTCACTGGCACATATCTTCCTAATCATTTTCACGGAGGAAGAAAGACAGCAGCAACCAGAAGAGATAGAAGACCACCATGAGAACGACAAAGATCTCACGCACGAAAACGCCTTGTACGGCTCTATCGTTATTACAGCAGTGGGATCCTACTTTGCCGTGATTGCATTGATTCGTTTATTGGAAGTATGGATTCGAGTCGGCCTACAAAGAAATCTACATCTGTCTAAATATTATTTGGGAATCTTGAGTGCCTTGTTATCAGCCATTCCGTTTATTCTCTCATTATCAGGCGATATCATTCTTGTCACGGAATCTCATAAAGAAGAAGAGAGAGCTAGAGTGGTTCGAAAAGCCTTGATATTGAAACTGCTAGGAGCAACTTTCAATGTGATCCTGATCCTGGTGTATTTAATTCTCTGCTCCGCCTACGCCATCTCGGCTTTTATTTCTAATATTGCAGAGGAGAGCCGTCGAGACTCAGTTAGCCGTGATTTGCCATTGGATAAAAAGATTTACGTAAAAAAGACATTTCGTGACACAATCATCATGTTATTGGTACTGGGGTTGTTGACGATGGCTCGGTGTGTCTATGACTTGTATGCAGTGGCTGAACTGATCAAGATAGGTCCCTTTTGGGATGTATACAGCTACTTAATACTAGTTGTTATTGACGGAATTGCTTTTTTAGTCATGGCCTTTCTCTTGAATCTATCTCGTGTCAACGAACTAGTGGTGGTAAGTTTATATGCCAAAGAAAGAAAGAAAAAACTGGAAGAAGCCACTTCTAGGCTTTGTCGGTGGCTAACAAAATTTATTATTAGTTTAAACATATGAAGCCTGGTACGTTTATTAAAAAGAAAAAGAACCACAATTCTTTGAACATGGAAGAAGTAATTCCTCTATCTCGTTCACCAATTCATATCGAGGAATATCGTTGAGCATGATTCTTTTTTTTTTTTTTTGTGGTAGTCATACGCAAATTTATAGAGGTGTATTACAAATAAACAAATATTGCTGCTATCCAGCAAAAAAATTAGTTAATCAGCACAACCTACATAATCCTTGGCGACAAATATTTATGCATATTAAGTGATGCAATTACAATCTATCCCATAAATCATGAATGAGCAGCAGTAAACTAAGAGAGGTTTTGCATAAATTCGATCGACCATTTATTTCCTCCGATATATATATATATATATATGTATAATTTTTCTCTCCACTGTAATTATACATAATGTATTCTATTATTTACGAAAACATGAGTGAGTATGATTCATATATGAAGCTATCATGTGTCACAATATCTTATGTCAACAAGATATGCTATGATCACCAAAAGTCCGATTTATTTCCTTCTATCGTTTGAGTGATATGGAAACTTTAAGATGGTTTACGATATTTAAAAAAAGACGACTTGTTTGGAAATGTACCTTGAACTTTGTGAAGAATTTGATTTTTTTTTTTATGAGACACGTTCAAAAAGGAAATTTTTTTAAAAAACATTCCGAAAATCACCGGAAAAAAACAAGTGCTCATATTTTCTCTGCATTTGGGTGGCGGTAGGCTACAATTAATGAGGGGGAGCAGAGGCGGGGGCATTAGATCCATCTTTGACAATTACAACAACAGGATTAAGAGGCATCGTAATAAATTTGTCCCCCATTGTTTGCTAAACTTAATCTAAATAAACTTTATATTGCAAACAGTAGAAATACCTTTGCTATAGTTCAAATTAAACCGTCATGGTCTCATCCTCACACATTCTTCCTCTGTTAAGAAAAGTGTATAAATACCCCCAGTTCTTCCATCTGTTCGTTATAAAAAATTCAAATATTACTATTTTATCTTAATCTATTTAAATATGAAGTTCCTCACTCTTTCAGCTGTCGTTGCCCTCGCTGCTTGTGTTTCCGCTACACCTGCTGGTCACATGGAGTAACACAATATTTTCTCCTATCGTTAAGAGTCCATTAACTAACAAATTTTCTGCTTAATAGATTAGCCAAACGTGCTGCCGTCGCTACACAGACTTTAGTTGTTGATGGAAAGACAGTTGTTCAAGTCGTTGACGGTGGTGTAGCCACTGAAACTGCTACTTTTACCGAAACTAACACCTTCACCGAAACTCAATTTGCCAACTCATTTGTTTGTAAGTCGCAATCTTTTTGCTGTTCTAAACGTTAAAATAACTCATCCTGATAATGATTATGATATTAGATGTTTACACTGGTACTGATACCTCAGCTCTTATTGAAAGACTTAGAAGTGGTCTTGAAAGTGTCATTGACCCTGCAGGCACTGACTCTGCTACCCCAAGTGTTGTCACCTCACCTTCTATTGCTCCTATAAATTCTGCTTCTGCTACAACTGCTACTGATGCTACGACTACTCCTGCTGCTACATCAGCAGCTCCTATTGCTGACAATGGCCAAAGCTTGATTTCACAAATTGCAGATGTTGTTGGTCATCTCCTTGACAATGTCGCTTCCCTCGCTGATGATATTTTGGATGGTGCTCCAGTTAGATCTCTTGCTGATGATGCCACTAGTTTAGTCGGTGACGTAACATCAGATGTTGGTAACTTGGTAAGCGATGTAACAGATGCTCTCGGCGCCGCTGCTACCGATACTCCCGTTAACAATGCTGCTAGCAATGGTGGATCTAGCGACTCCAGCAGCTCCAGCGGTACTAGTGGTTCCAGTGGTTCCAGTGGTTCCAGTGGCTCCAGCTCCAGCTCCAGCGGTACCATGTCCTATACCAACCAAGACGGTGAAGCTGTTGATGAAAATGGCAACCTCTTAAATGATGATACTTCCAGTGATTCCGCAGACGCTGCCACTGATTCCGCCGACGCCGATGCTGCAGAGGAAACTGCTGCTTAATATGTTTCTTTTCTGAAAGAAAAATAGAAAACCATATACAACAACAAAAAAAAAAATAATTAATTAATACCACTAGAATATTATAAAAAATAAACCTTTTCCATTATAAAGTCTCTGACACACTAACAATAAGATATCAATTTATAAAAAAAAACTCAATGGATTAGACGTGATAGCGTTATCTTTTTAGATTTACTTTAAAATAAAATAGGGGGCAGTCCATTACATATTTTGCAAGGATTTACTTTTTGTCTATTTCGCCTTGAGTAAAACAGTGAACAAAAAATAACTGTGCATAAGACTGATCTTGATGCGAACTGGAATAGTCTAAAACTACAGCATGCACACTCACGTTATATTGATTAAAATACAAGACCAGATTCTGTCAAACATTTGAATACATGTCACTTCGAGGCTGTTACGAAATAAGCAAAACAGTAAACCCGGTTCACACTATAAACTTTTGTTGTGGGATAATTCGAGAAACTTAAAATGGTTTAATATAAAAATTTTACCTTTATAGTTTACGTGGAATAGCAAAATAAAAATCCGTAGTTGCATATGTTTTTATAAATGATCGATTTGATAGCATAATTACAGACTAAGCCAATTATGGATAATAAACTACTCCCCCGTTCTCCTTTTTTTTTTACGTAAGCGAACTTGGTTGTAAGGCAAAATACGATTTTATTAAGATTTAAAACAGAAAAAGAAAATTGTTGTCTAAATCCCTGCTTTTTTTTAAAAATAAAATAAAATCCCATACATGTATCCATTGCTGCATTTATTTCAAATACCTTATAGAACACAATAATAAACAAAAAATCAGCGAACATGAAAATTTAAAACGGACTATCACATCATATACCGCATACCTGACGATAAAATTCTCCAGAATGCTGGTATGAACTATATCGACATTCCTAGTAAAAACTCGTATAAATAGACCCGATAACTTTGGATTTCCAATAAAGTTCATCATCTCAATATACCTTTTTAAGCTTCAAAACTTTTAATTTATTCCAATATGAAGTTGCTTACCCTTTCAGCTGTTGTTGCTCTCGCCGCTTGTGTCTCAGCCACACCTGCTGGCCACGTCGAGTAAGTTGAAAATGTATATCAAGTATTATCCTCCAACTAATCGCATTACCGTAACACCAGTTTGGTTAAGCGTGCTGCTCTTGCCACACAAACCTTGATCGTTGACGGTGAAACAGTTATTCAGGTTGTTGATGGTGGTGTTGCCACTGAAGTCGATATTGACACTAAAGTCAATACTAAAGTTATTACCCAAACAGCCTACTCATTCATTTGTAAGTTTTTAATACCACAGTTTATTGACTACTTGCTGATACATGTTACTCTACTTATTTAGATGCTTACACTGGCACTGACACTGAAGCTGTTATCGGAAGACTCAGAAATGCTCTTGAACATGCAATCGATCCCGAAGAAACTGATTCTGCCTCTGGTACACCTATCACCGCATCCAGCTCTACATCAATCACTGATGTACCTAGCTCCACTGACACCAGCTCCACTGACACCAGCTCCACTGACACCAGCTCCACTGATACTAGTTCCACTGGCACTGATACTAGCTCCACTGGCACTGATACTAGTTCTACTGGCACTGATACCAGTTCTACTGGCACTGATACCAGTTCTACTGGCACTGATACTAGCACCACTAGCACCGATACTACCAGTACCGATACCACCAGCACTGATACCACTGCCACTAGCACGGATACCACTAGCACCGATACCACTAGCACGGATACCACTAGCACCGGTACCGCTACCCCATCCCCTTAAATTATTATCAGCAAAAAATAACCTACAAGATGCTTATCCATTTTATAACTTAAATAAAAATACTTTTAGAATAGTAACCGAATCACAACGGTTGTATAAATTGGGTATTACTCTTTCTTGGATCTAGGGATAATTGAGTATAATAGAGAAAACATAAATGCAATGCGAGAAATATTATTGTACAATGTATGTATGTGACAGTAAACAGCTTTTGGATATAATTATTTAAAAAACTCGAAATCTTATTGTAAGACGAATGTAAAGAAATAACATTGGTCTTTTCAATTGATCATTTGAAATAGTTTCATGTTGATACTTTTTTTTTTCTTTGCACACATTAGGGGTATTCAATCATACAAGTAAAATAAAATAAAAATAAAATTAAAATAAGCCAGTAGAAAGTCCATTAATTTTTATTTTTATAGAATTTTTAGCAGAACGTTTTTGCATCCTCTTATCTTTTTTATTTAATTTTTTATTTTATTTTATTTTCATGATTGAATATCCCTATTTTTTACTAAAAAAGAAGATCAAATATTCTTCGGCTACATACTATTCCGTGACAAGTTGCACTGCGTTGTGAACAAAAGTAAAATTACAGGAAAGGTCCCTTTTTTTTTTATTTTAAAATAGATGCGCGATATATCTCTTCAAAAACAAGTAATTCTTTAGCGTATCTTACCTGAACGGATTGTCTCAAATTAATGTGATTTAAGACTTTTTCCCTTGCATTAGCAGGTTGAGCAACATAGGGTTCTATAGGAATGGTAACTCAATCTGAATGACCACTTTCTAAAATTATGTTCATGTTTTTCTCACACCCGGACATTGTTTATTTACTTGGAAGCAAATAACACTCATTCCCCTCTACTGAATTTACAATTGATCTTGTTATCCATCCATAATCATGGCATATTTGGTCACCCAAAAATGTAATAATTGGTTTTTGTTTTTTTCTCCTGTATTATATATTACTGAGAGACATCTATTAATAATTTACCAAATAATTATAACTTTTACTTTTACACTGACAGACAGGCTTTAACATAAAAGTCATATTGGCTCCAAATGATTTATTACATGCTGCGATTAAGATGCCTGATAAGAATAAATTGGGCCAAGTGATAACGGATTTTTAGTACTAGTAAAAACAGACAGCATATGATAATACTTGAGAGAAATGTTAAAAAATAAAGATATCAGCACTAAAACATAATCCGTAAGTAATAGGACATTTTATGTATCTTCTAATATGCAAAAAAAAAAAATTCTTAAAATTGTTGTTTGGGGATGGTTTTGATAGTTCCGCTACAGTGACAAGTAAGAGCACCCAACTGAATTAATGAAGTCTCCAACCAAGTGCTATATAAACTCTAAGCCAAATATTCCTACTTATACGTTTTACAAAATCTGTTTCCGTTTTAAAATGCCCAGAATCACGTGTAACAAAATTTATTAAAAAAACAGAAAAACAAATAAATATGCAAGTGGCACAGGCGTGTGATCTGTGTGGGTGGCACAAGAACAGTGAGTTTATGCGGCTTAAACGGGTCAAATTAGTGTCATAACGTTACCCCACATGCAAATTAAAAGGACAACTATATCGAAATAGGTTATGGCGATCTATTAGTTCAATTTCAAAAACTTAAATAGATGATTGTCAACTTTAATAAGAAATGATGTACCATTTATACACATCCTTACTGCGCAAATTATATTCAGTTGTAATTCGACAAGTTTTATTACTGAGGATGGTATGTAACTAGAGCAAACTATTAAATGAAACCTTTTTTGATTCTCTCACATGGCAAAGAACATATCTGAATGAAACTTCTTTTGTTTTGTTTTGATATAAGAAAGAAATTCTTTGCTGAAAGACCTCCATCTTTAGCTCGATAAATTTTAATTGCGATATACATCAAGACATATAGAATTAAAAGCTATTTATTCAAAAAGTTTATGAGTGTAAGAATTGTTCTGTAGACATTTCTTTTTTGAATTGATTCAGGAATGGCATAAAATAAAGTCATTCAATTTACAAGCTTTTAATTCCTTTATCTTATGTTTCATTGAGCTTCTAACCTTTTTCACAAGTCAAATCAACACCGTCACATGCGGTTACTCGACTAATGTTTGTGAAGTAACGGGTAGAATTTGGGCGTATGACAAGCATATTTTGTAAAAAAAAGCTCGTTATTTGAGTTGAGCTTTCACGTGAAAAATCGCAATTGGCACTTTTTAAATAACAAATCTTGTATGTTTTTCGAAAAAAGTGTCGCAAATTTCAGGAAAATACTGTAATCAATAGTGCGATACCTCGGTAAAAAAAATATACGTCAATATAATAAACTAGCATTTGAAAAAGTAGATGCTTTATAAATCCTTAGTGACAGCATCCCCCCACCTCTTATGAAGAAATGCTACTCTTGTGTAGACAGTGACCAACGAAACACGGCTTCAAGACTTAAGAATAAAAAAGGGAGCTGATCTAGGGACTCTTAGTTATGGAGATTACTAGTAAAACTGAACGAATAATTGTATAGTATACCAATAGCTCAATTTAACAGAACATGGAGTCATCTCAAAACGAATCAAGTCTGTAATTCAAGACATATGCTTTAGTTATAAACTTTCTCGCCCTGAAACCGCGAGATGAAGAGTTTCAATTTATACAAAGAATCAGGTACTTCCAAATCAAAGAGAAATTTTATAATATAGTGAACGACGCAAATCCCTTTGATAATACTTCAAAACACTCCAACATCAACTTGTCCAAACAAAAGTGTAAGTATAAAGCTTAGTAAATCAGTACTTTATTGACATTTATCCTCCCTTACCATTTTAGATGTATATGGGCACTTTTTTGATTTTATTCTCTTTGTCAAATTTGGTTAAGAGGCCCAAACAGTGAAACTAATAACTATAAACAAAAAGCATCCGATCTTTCTGTATTTTAGTTCCAAATACCATTCTCAAGTAATAAAATTTCTGCGAACAATGGGAGTCATATCTTCAGAACAGAAAAATGTTAAACCGGATTTTGTTTTAATTCATGCAGCTGGCTTAAATAATTGTTTCTTCTGTAAGGATAAACCGAAGCCCAAAACTCATGTCAAGGACAATACAAAGACAAATAACTTTAAATAAAAGAGATTGATTTATTGGTCATCTCTCTTCCCATACGAAGAAGTACTAAGCATAGTTAACTATTGCAAGCTTAAATCGAATCAAATTAACCAGAATTAATGATGAAGTGTTTACACATACCAATCTGAGAGAAGTTAGTATGCCAAGATAGTAACTCTTTTGCTGAATGACTCTCTGCTGTTGTATCTTTAGTCATAGATTTTGGGCATTAAATTTTATTTATTTATTCTTTTTTATATTTTGTTTTAATAATTAGATAATGGTTTTGCAAAACTCCAAAATAATACTGCAAACAAAGACGATCTTGTATGCTTGTCTACTTCTGAAATCTCAATTGAACAATTTAAATACACTTCTCTCTATAATCCAGTCTCTTTCATTTCTACACTGACTATGCAGGATATCAAAAATCCAGAAGAAAGCTTCGCATAATGGAAGATAATAGTCTTGCCGGGATCAAAATAAGGAAAGAATCTGATGAACACTATTTTAATCTTACCTCGAAAGGCATTTGTCTCAAAGTGGAAGATGAAAGTTATGTGATATAATAATTTTCTTTGGGACGAGTATTTGTTTTACATTTAATCTCTCAAGTGTTGCCTTTTAATTGTACTGTTTATTGAATTTGTAATTTTTTTTTTTTCACTATTTTCACTGAATTGTACGACATTCTTTTCTAAAAACATACGACGCTGTTTTTAAAAAGTGAAACACTATGATTTTATCTTCTACAGGCATCATTTCTAGCAAAATGTGTATAAACTACTTCACAAAATAACAGCGATGAGAAACACTTTCTGAGACTGGCATAAATTACTATTTAGCCCATTTCTTACCAAAGCCTAAGTTGTTAAATCGCCTTTTATTTAAGTCACCCATCGACAACCATGATCATTATTTCTTACTAGGAAGTCACTTATTCCAACTCGATAACAGACTTCGCGTAAAACTTAAAGTACGCCACTACCCGTTGAAGTGAAGAAAGATAACAATGTTATGATTTAGGGTTAGCAATTGGACCAACCACATAGGACCACTTATATTTGAACTTCCGCAATAATTGCAGAAGGCTCCTTATTATCTCCTTAAATTTTACCTCTGAATCAACTCTTTCTTCTCTTCTCACATTATTTTTTTGGACCAACAAAAATGAATAACAGTTCTTCCAAAAGTAAGTTCAACTTAAGAGTAAAGCATTCAGTATATATAACTAATATGATAAAACTATAGTGTACAACTCATTATTGGCACCGAATACCAAAGAAAGTTCGCCTACTGAAGAATCTGTAAGGAATACAACAAGTTGTTCGTAGCTGTATCTCACACTGTTAATTAGGGCATACAAAAACACGTCAAGTTTTGGGATAAGAAACACAAAGGTTACATCACTCCTCTTGACACTATTTCTGGTAAATAGATAAATTAAATTTCTTAACGCGTTTAATAATGTGATGTTTGTTTCAAGGTTTTATCACACTTGGATATGGTACCTTATTTAGTATTGCTGTTGGCACTTTTTTTGGTGTTCTATTATCTTTATCCACTCAGAAAGGATGGTTCCCAGATCCGCTATGCCGCTCTAACGTCAGAAACCTAATTCGTGCCAAGAAAGAAACTCAGTGCAATCAAGGTGCTTACGATTCAAATGGGTTGTTTGTACCAGAGAAATTTGAAAATTTGTTCAACAAATACGCCCAGTCTGACAAATCGGGTAAAACCATAACTGTAACCGAGTTGATAAGAATGACGAAAGAACAAGAAAGGTTAGGAAAAGACGTAAAAGCATGGTAAGAAAAATAGGGAGGTAAATGGCGTAAATTTAAGCATGGATTTTAACCTTTTTTGTTACTATAGGGCCGGGAGTATGGCTGAATTGTGTACAGCCTACTTCTTCATTGGTCACCGAGGTCGTCTCACAAAGGAAGATGTTCTCTCTGCATATGATGTAAGTAAATAAAAAACTTGTTTCTTCAATATTTATATTAAAAAATAATAAACAAACAACTTTTAGGGAACACTTTTTTATCGTCTTAGAGATGGTCATAAGTTAATGATCAAGCAAGGGTCTGTTGCGCACATTAATTCGTCCGGTCCAGGACTCGGTGGTTCTTATCTCGCATCTAAACACAGTATTTTAAGTGTCAAAGGAATTGAAAATCGTGTTGAACAGCTTGTTAGTGCATTGAAATCGAAATCATCTGTAGTTGTTAATGATTACCGTTTACGTAATTGGGTTTCGTATATTCAAGAAAGTACCGAGACTATCAAGAATACTGCTATCCCTCGTAGTTTAATGCGCCCTTCTACATCTGTCATTAGTGGTGTAACCACTCCTAAAGCATCCATGTATCGTTCCACCAAGCAAGAGGATCCCGCGACTTTGTTTCCTGATGGTATCACAGGTGTTTCGAAACCTGGATCCGAAAACCCTTCCGGTCCAAATTTGTCGGAATCTTTCTTTACAACTTCTAGTGATGATGAAATACTCTCAAGCAAGGAAACATTTTTGTTCGGCACCCAAAAGGATGAAAGCGAGCCAAAGTATCTGCAAGATTCTACGGATTTGGTCAGTTCTTCAATGTTAGATAACAAGTCTGACGAGTTTCCTCAACTTGTTGCCCCAACCCCTAAGAAATCCATCTCTTCCATCACAAGTAGCAAGCCTTTGATGAACGGTTTTCTCAAGAAAGAATCGGATGCACATGATTGGCTTGGTGAAGGATTAACAGGTGTAAAAGGAGGCAGTCATAGTTCTTCCAAATCAGACAAAACGCCTTCTTTCATGGATAGCAACACGAGTAACTCTGCTTTCGAAAACATCGGAATGGAAAAGGGAAACCCGGAGAATGCAAGCAGCATAATGGTTTCAGAGATTCCAACCAAACAATCGCCTCCACCCCCACAAATTTTGCAACCGAGTCCAGAGAAAAATAGGGAAGTTCCCAATTCTGTTATCACCCCACCACCTGAGGAAAAGTCAGTAGTCTACAATACTTCTGCTCCAGCCATATCTAAGAGCAACACCCTCAATAATCCCAAAAGCCAAAAGAGAAAAACTAAAAAGACTATGTCTTCCACTACGAGTGGTAGCGAATCAGGTCCAGAAACAATTATCCAAAGTATGAATTCAATTAAAGACACACCAATGCCGATTGCTACCGACGCAAAATAAAATATACAAGCCGAAATTTCTATTTTTATGTTCGTTTAGTCACATCCCCTTTTATGGTATTGATCTATCAATTAAACAAAACATTTATCATTTGTACACCATTCCTTCCTGTTCAAACATATATGCATGTATCAAACTTTTATTTAACCATAATAGGATTAGCTGTGACAAATATATATTTCTAAACTTGGCTGTTGATATATACAACAAATGTAAAAAAGAAGCCTTCCAGAATATGTCAAAATACTTTGTTTATTTTTTGAGGTTATGACGGGGCTGAAGAAAATGGGGGAAGAACTGAAAGATAAAAAAATTAGTGTAAGTGATGCTTGCATTTTTTTTTTTTTTTTTTTTTACCTTCTTTTTTGAGCTAGTTGTTGGAGTATCCTCTGAAAGTTTTGGATTACTATCATTCCCAAGTAATGTAGGAGGTTTTGATGATAAGGAAGAGCTTGAAGAATTAACGAGGGAAGGTACAGAACTCATCATGTTATTTCGTCTTGATTTTCCCGGCGTGCCCATCTGACCCAGCTTTTCTACCATTCTCTCAAAGAATTTGGTTGGGCGATTAGAAAGACTGTGTACACTGTTAGAGGGAGGCAACAGACCAGCTGTTGTTGATATTGCATTTGTAGAAGATGTTGCTGTAACCGCAGCAGGCACTGTTGCTGAAGTAGCATCTGCGGAAGAATTTACAGAGCTCGACCGATGCAGATACGAATTTCTTTGGGCTAATCTAAATATTATGGAATCTGTATTTGGGGTACCAACTGAGGGTCTTCTACCATTCAAGTTTCCATAAATGGGACTTGAATTATCATGAGGAGATGGCGAATTGATTATAGGGGATCCTACAGTCGAATCAACAACCATAGATTTCACGAGTGAGACTACAGAGGAGTTCCCGTTGCCGTTGGAGATTGCTCCGATTTTTCTTCGCGTTGTAGACCCATTTCGGTTCATACTATTAGCACGAGCAGTCAAAATAGGTGTGGTGCAAACATCATCAAACTTGGTAT
Source organism: Mucor saturninus (assembly GCA_016758985.1). Taxonomy (NCBI): domain Eukaryota; kingdom Fungi; phylum Mucoromycota; class Mucoromycetes; order Mucorales; family Mucoraceae; genus Mucor; species Mucor saturninus. The sequence continues at coordinate 43,448 of JAEPRD010000166.1, forward strand.
CTACGGACTTACACCGGGTGTGGTATTGATTGAATTTTCGCTGAGACCATTTCTCTGACATACTATTGGAAAAAAACTCACGAAGATCGCTGATACTTGATTGTGACCTAAGTCCGGGAGATTGCGCTCCGCTATTAAATGCAGTTTGGGATAATGCAGAGTCGATGACTGAGAACTCTCGAGTACCAAATACAGGTTGCGATGAACGATTATTAGATTTTGCAGGTTTGTTAAATATGGCGGATTGGGAAAAGCTTGTGGAGCCACTTGGCATCGGGAAATGAATAGGGGATTCTACTTCAACTGATTTGTCCATATTGTTTTTGGGCTGTGTGTGTTGATCAAAACTAGATACGAACAATTGCTCCAATAAATAATCATTAGAATCGACACTATTTGAATACAGCTCTTTTGATTCTTGGATTGCTTTGGTTAACGATTCCATCCATATATTTTTTTCTAGCTCACATATCGCGCTTAGCTCAAGAGTATGTTCATCACCATGCAACAACCATGAATATGTCATTGAGCCTGAATGATAATAATAAAAGTAAAAATTTTAATCTCCTTGTCTTGTTGCATATCAAATGTGCCTAACCTTCTGTATTTGGTAAATTTTCAATTTCAAATTTGCGTAGAGGGAACCAATGTCTAGGCTCATATAATTTATGTTTCTTAGCTTTCGCCATGATCATATAATGATTAAATAGAGCACATCCAATTCTTTTTGCTTTGTTATCTTCAATGCATCTGACTTCTAATGTGCCAATTAAATTACAAACGCCAAGTGTATTGAACCATCGTTTCGGTAAACACCAGTCTGAATCCAATCGGGACAAAAATAGAGAAGTCTTTCTCTTCGCTTCCATCTTAGATTTTTCATTGTTGATTCGAGTGGCAATAACATGTATTGTATTTTGAGCTTTAGAAAGAATTTCATATTCTTCAGAGTCCTTTTGGGTAGCCTTGGTGATGCTTTGCAAAAGTAGCCTATATCGAAATATTCTTTGAAACGGCTAAAATAAAATGTTTAATTCGTTGATTTTTTTTTTATCACATGTTAACTTACAATGATTAAATAATCATCAAATTTAAGGCGACTAAATCCAAATGACACACGATGAAATGTATGGAGTCTTTCAATTAGATCTGTAAATTCAACATTTGTTTGTAACAGCTCGTTATAAACCGACACTGCGTGATCCTGTCGCACGCAATAGTCGAGATAAATTTCAAACCTTGGACCCTAAAAGGTTCATTTTGTTAGACAATGATCATGACAAAATATTTGTCGTGTTATTTACCCATTCGACAAAGCAAGAGGCGATATTCTTTAGATTTCCTTTATAAAATATTCCATTCCTCTCTACTTCGTCGTCCCCATGAGCATCAATCAAAGCCTCAGTAAACTTCTCTTGAAAAGACAGAATTTCCATTGCATTGCGCACCAAAATATCACCCTCTTCCTGTGTGATACACGTTGCTTCTTTTATAATAGCAAAAAAGTGCTATATTAAAAAAAAAAAAAAAAAAAAAAGTTAGTAAGATCTTGAAATTTCAAACCCTCAAAATCTTTTTGAACTCACTGTACAGAGAATACCCAGATCACGGCTGTATGTTTCTTCAGTTTCCATTAACTCCTTAATAGCATTTAATCGCTTAATAGATCTTCGCTGCTCTAGTGATCGAACTTCGGTCTTTCGGTGGGTGATTTCTTCATCTGCTGGTAAAGCCAAATTGAACATACTCAGGTTATTCGGCAGTTTACCATATTTTTTAATTTCTTGATCTTCACTTGAGGAAATGTATAACTCATCATTGACTTCAAGTTGTTCTTCCATTGTAATAAATCTTGCCTGGACATTTGATTCTATATCCGGTATTTTCGAATTGTCTTGGTCTTCTTTTTCTTCTGTATCGGGAATTATTGCATGATCGTAATGTTGCAATAATTTTTTCAGGGACGGAGGTGGTGGTGGCGGTGGTGGTTCATTGTTTGTTACTGACATTGTTCTGGTCTGTTGAGGTTGGTGTCTATTAATTGAGTCAGATGAAAGTGTACTGTTCTTGTGATGATGCGTCAACTTTTTCTTCAAGGATTCTGCAGAATAATATTCGGACATTGCTGTGTCTTCATCGTCGCTTTCTGCAGAAGAAGCAGGTGACCTGAGCAGATCAGATACCGGGTTCCTCTCCGCTGGAACAACTGAAGACGAAACATCCGAACCATTGTGCGTATCAACAGATACAGCTTTACTAATCAGAGTCAATTCACCCGTGGATTGACGAAACAGTTGTCGTTGGTATTGAGGGTCATCTACAGAAGAAGTATCGGAATTTAAATCGCTAGAATCAGAAATGTAATCCCTGTAGACCATCCCAGCGTTCAATTTGTGATTTATTACTGCTGCTGTATTTAGCGTGTTGGTAGTTATGGTGGCCTCTCTTTCTATTTCCATTAATCTTATATTGCGGTCAGCCCCTTCATTAGACTTTAATGGTTCAGGCAGCGTAAGAGCCGTGACAAGGTCATTATCATGATTATTTCTACTGTCTATGTCATCTTCTATTGAAGATCCCGGAGATATATCCACTTTATTCAAATAGTCGGATAAAGTATCTACAAGGGCATCCGTCATTTATTTTAGAAAACAGAAAGGATATGTGGAAGAATAGTAAAATAAAAGAAAAAATATGTATCTTTTTAATTTCCATCACTTTACTTTATTCAATTAGTTCGTCCTGAAAAAAAAAAAAAAAAAAAAAAAAAAAGAAAAAAAAGCTCCGTTATACAGAATTGAACTGTTTTATGATGTGATGATAGTTTATACAAACAAAAGCAGTAAAAACAACAGGCAGGCCGACTTTTCCTTCAAACACATATTGTATGCCATTCCACTCGTGAGACTGACGGACGTCAAATTTAATTCATGACCTTCCAGTTGTTGGAGTGTCCTCTAACGCTAGTACACAGTAGCATATTTAAGCATACTATCCATACACTTACTAAGTAATAGACATTGTTTTTGTTTCTATCGAGAATCTGTTTATCATATCAGCCGAAAGAAATATCTCTACTCAAAGCCAATCATTGAACCTCTATTTAACTACCGATTTCAAGCTTGATGACGCAGATGGGTGCTTTATTTTTATTTTATTTTTATATTCTGGGGTTAAAGATATAATCAAGCTGTTTTATTAACCTCTCCCCACTCTAATTTAAAATTAAAAAATGATTCAACACGGAGTCTTTGCTGTTGCCGAACACGCCGTTACCACAGCTTCCGCTTCTTCCGCCAATGAAGCTAGAAGCCGTGCTTTGGCTCTTTACAGAAAATGGCAAAAATCAGTAAATAATCTCAAACATGAATAAAATCTATCAAATTCAAAAAAAAAAAAAAAAAAAAATTAATTGATAATCACTTGTAGGTCCCTGAAATGATGAAGCTTCATGAAATCAACTTGCCTAGTTCAGCCATTCGTGCAAAGATCCGTGAAGAATTCGAAAGACATCGCAATGTTGAAAAGCTCGAAGTTCGTGACATTTTGTTCGCTAAGGGTCAAATGGAATACCAAGAAGTCATGAACGTTTGGAAACAAAACAACCACATTATGAACTACTTTGCTAAAGATGAAGCACCACCCAAACCAACAACTTTCTTGGATAAATTTTATGAAGGAAGATCTTAGATTCCTAAAAACAACATTCGGCAAAATAAATTATATCTTTTTATTATTTGAAAATGAAGATAACTGCATGTGATGCCGTTTAAAGAACAGGATTATTTCGACAAAACGTGATGATATATTAGGAGATGAGTAAGGAGAGGGCATAATAGTTGTAAGAAGGGAAGGGAGAGGCTATACGGTACTTTTTTTTTTTTTATCTTTTACATCATGTTTTATAATGTATTAGCTCAAATCAATCATATCCCAACCTGCTGTGATTCTGTATAATCCGTTCAATCCAGACATACTGGATCTTAATTCCTCTCGAGACAGATATTCCTTTGGTGTTTCTCTACTAGATACAGATAATCTTTTAATCCAAGGAAATAATGAAATGTCTTGCAACAAAAATTTAAATAAGGATATATGTTGTTTGGTTACTGTGAGGGTGAGATCTTGGAGGTTCGGAAACGTTGATTTAAATTGTCTCCAGTAATGATGAAAATGATGTTGATCTTGACATCCCACAAGTGCGATTTTTAATGATTTGACCAATGGAAACTGATAATTATTATATTGTGATACTAGAATGTTTGAGGGGAATGATGATAAGTCGAGTTGGTCAAGTGTTGATTGGGATTTGGATAGAGTAGTTGTTATAAATTGTGATAGTAGCAGGTGATACTTTATCGGAGACATGATGTATCCACCATCTGTTGGGTCACGAACTGTAAGCTGTTTTAGCTTAGTTTGCGGGAAATTTGTCAACGTTTGATATATCTTGTGATGAGCCTTAGTAGGAACTAGCATTTGAATATCTTGCAAGTTATTGTTTGACTGCTGTTTCTCAAGAATGTTAAGAATTAATGGAAAAGTACTGATATCACTAACTGCTTGAAGTCTTTTAGTGATTAGTGTTATGGATCTTGCATTCATCAAATAATTTAGCGATGAAGAATGTATCCTCGATGGTTGCAAAATAGTTACGGTATTGGTCCAATTGAATCTATCGGCTACCATCGTAAAATAATACATACATGTACTAAGCATTCCCTTTTATTTTAGTATCTTTTTAAAAATTATGAACAGATTGTTATCCTTACTGTGCTAATGGTGCTAAATCCAGATGGTTATCCTTTTTAATATGATTCAAGATCAATAATTGTAATTCAAAGGGTAACTGTAGTAATTGCATGTTGGTTTTTTTCCTTTTTTTTTTTTTTTTTTTTTTTTTTTTTTTTTTTTTTTTTTTTTTATTAAATGAAAAAGAAAGGCAAAAGAAAAATCAAGGAATGAATTATACCATTTATATCATTATTTATAAGGGGCAAAAAAAAAAAAAAAAAAGGGTTGGGATTATGTCATTTGTCTGGATGTACGGCACTGTTTTTAGAGTATCTATCCATTGAAAGTATTGCTTTTTTTTATATCCCCCTCTACTTGCATATATGAATACAGGTGATAATATTCCACAATCTCCACTTATCCTGTCATCGTCTCATTTTTTATTTTTATTTTTGCAAACACAGACTTGTGTACTTCTTAAATGACATATACGAAGCTTTAAACTTGACATTAACACAATATACATATATTTGGTAGCCTTGAACATACTTAGGCATCAATTAGTAATATTTTAACTCCTATCAAAGGGTACGAACTCTAATAAGTTTGACAGCAACGTGATTCAGTAATAAGGATGTACTATATGTACCTTAAACAGTGATGATCGTATATGTTTATGTTCTTATCGGCATTAAGATGTTGTACACAGGAAACCTGCTCAAGCTGCTAAAGCGGGATCTATTTTCCCTAAACAAATATTCGCCGTAGATCATTGCCTCATGACTACTACTTATTGTAAAGTCTGTTATCGAGTTTAAAAGAAGAATATATATAAATATAAATATGACAAATGGGTATCAACTACGTTTGGGCATATTTATCGGAATTGCATGCAGTAGATTTTATTTTCTATCAGTATGATTTACAAAGTTCAATTTTAACCAAAGTACATTGCATTTGTCCGTGTTGGTTGACTCTTATCAAAATGCATGTATCCTTTCCTGATCCACAATCTTGCATAAATGACTTTGTTTGGCTTTAATGACAAGTATCCCCCATCTCAATCTGGTTTTGTTACAATACAAATAGAACTCCGCACGTTTGTGATGGAGCATGAATTTTCGCTCAGTACAACCAAGGGCATGGTTACCTTGACGTTATTGGGTCTTCCCAGGAACGACCCATATATGAGTAGGTCCGTAAAACTTAAGATCACACCCAATTTTTTTACATTTTTTTTAGAAAGAGGGAAGTATATGCTGGTAACCAAATAGATTTCATAAAAAAAAAGTTTAAAATTGATGTGTCATACCGATCTTTGATGCCATCTGGATTTTCAAGAAAAATTGCACAATCCGTGCGAAATTCCAATGTTGATTATCCAATAAAACTCAATTTTGATCTATTCGACAGTCACGCATCTTTCTGATTTATACATCAAAAAAAAAAAGAAAAAAGATCGTCTGTTTCTATTTCTATTCCCCCCTCCTTTCCATACAATAATCAATGTCACAAGAAGAAACTCCTCGCGTAGAATCACCTACACAAAACAATGGCATGAGTTGGCCCAGTAAGTATTTTACCAAGCATGATATGATATAGGTATTAATCTTTCTGCTTTCTTCAAAAAGGCTTGGGGGCTCGTGAACGTCGTGATGAGACTCCCGAGAAAAGAGCTGAAAGGGAAGCTAAATTAGCAGGTGCCGTCAAAACAATTTTAGAATGTATTGGTGAAGATCCTGAGAGAGAAGGATTATTGAAAACTCCTGATCGTTATGCAAAAGCATTGATGTTCTTCACCCAGGGATATGAAAGAAATATTCAAGGTATGTAATGGTAAAAAGTAACTTAGAGTAACAGCCAGTAACGCTTCTTTTTTCCATTCAGAGGTTGTGAATGATGCTGTATTTGAAGAGGGTAAAATAAAAGATATTTAGTGTTTCGGACGGTGAACTAGAGATTAACGTACATTTTATCAGATCATGACGAGATGGTCCTTGTCAAAGATGTTGATATTTTCTCACTGTGCGAGCATCACATGGTTCCTTTTATGGGTAAGATCAGTATTGCTTATATCCCTAATCGCCGGGTGGTGGGACTCAGTAAGCTTGCTCGTATCGCTGAAATGTTTGCTAGACGGTAAGTAAACATACAATATTCAGAATTTAAACAAGGGTTAACGGCTTTCAATAGACTTCAAGTTCAGGAACGTATGACAAAACAAATTGCAACTGCATTGATGGACATACTTCAACCTCAAGGTGTTGCTGTAGTTATGGAATGTTCGCATTTGTGCATGTGTTCTAGGTAAAGTGTCAATTCTGATAAAATTATTGTGTGAAACTTGGCAACTAAATAATTCCCACCCTTGTTTTTTTATTTATTATTACAGAGGTGTACAGGTAACACAAGAATACATTTTAATTTTTTTTTTTCGGACGGGACGAAACTGACTTTTGTTTTGTTTACAGAAACCTGGTAGTTCCACCATTACAAGTTGCATGTTGGGTGTATTTAGAAGTAGCCCAAGAACTAGAGAAGAATTTCTTAACTTGATCAGACGATAGATTATAAAAAGGGAACCCAAAATCGAGAAACTACAAACTAATTATATACACCATCACCACCACCATTATACTAAATTCAAACTCATTTTAAACATCAAAAAAAAAATTAAGAATAAAAAATAGAAATACAAACAATATCGACTATGGTTTAATATCTGGAAGAGAATGTTCTTAAAAAAAGTTATAGGTGTTATACACTATCATTGTAATAACTTTATGAAAGCTTTCCTGAAATAACTGCAGATTTACATAATTGTAACGCCATCATGTAATCGTTATTTGCCTCATAAACGTATGGTGAGAGTAGAGCTCTGTCAATATGAGGCAAAATACGGCATAAATCATCCAGCACTTTCTCATGCGACTGTGCCTCGTTTCCGTTGTCGATCTACATTGGATTAGATGTCTACAAACAAAGGTCTTAATTAAGTTAACATACCTTTTCCAAAGACTTGACGGAAGATGGTTTATTGCTGTTATAAGATCTCATTGACGTTTTTCTTCCTATAGAAGAGAATAAGCGACCGGGTCTCCCTTTCAACAGTTTTGAAGCTCCAGATGCAGATTCAGAAGAGGAGATACTGCTACTGTCCTTGGCCTATTAGATAAGTCAGTACGATTGATTTATTTTTGATAATTTAAAACTTACATCGACTGGTGATTGGCAAACTGGAGGCGTATGGCGTGGGCGACTGGGTGTATCAATATGATCATAAGGAACCTTGTTTCCTTTTTGGTGTAGTTGCTGTTGTCCAATGTTTTGATTGGGCAACAAAGCCTGTGCAGCGGACAGTACATCAGTCAATTGGTTATCATTACCAATAGGGTGGATTAAAGGCAAAGGGGAACTGATCATGTCAATTGATTTTTTGGTCCCGCTTGTATTTAAACTAAGGCTCTCTGTTGACGCTGACCATATTAATGATTCTTCACCGGCAATTTTATTTTTTCGGGACGATGTGAGTGGATGCAGTAGCGATCTTTTAATTGTGGGTCTTCTCACTGTCTGTATTAATTTGGAACTTTCTCTTGTTGGTGCTACTCGAGATTTCTTGATCCAATCTCTTAATCCACTGTTTGAATTGATGCAATGTTTGAATGCAGTACCTTTTTTTTTTAATAGGACAGGCATTAGAATATCTGATGCAGTTGCTGTTGTTGTTCGTACTTACTATATGCCCCCATTCTTTCTTTCTCACCACTCATCTTCATTGTATGATAAAGAGTGAGTGGGTTATGTTTTGGACCATTTCTGTAGCTTAAAGTCAGGCAATCTAGTTGACGTGGAGGAAGACCTTCTTGTTTTTTTTTAGGCTTTAAAGCATCTTGCTGTTCTCTCAATTTTTGACGCTTTAATTCCTGTGCTCGTTGTTCTAAAAGATCTGACAGGCCTTCATTTCCATTTCCCTTTTCTTCAAATATCGTTTGAAAAGTAACAAGTGAACTTAACAAATCATCGCCCGTTCCATCTTCTTTCCACGCCATCTTATAATTATCTGGTTGTGCGACATTGATTGTTTTAGATTTTTGGTTCTCTTGTTGTCTTCGTTCTTCCTCCTCCTCTTGTTCAATACGGTAAATGCTGTCCTTTTGGGAATAGGTTGGCTTTGGCATGTGCTTTTCGTAAGACCTTAATGTAGGTGTCTTCCTCAATGTATTTCCTCTCTTCACACTTGCATTTGTTTGAGGTGATGTAGGTGCGTATTTTGCAAGTGGCGGGGTGAGTATGGTTTTGATAGGTGACGGTGTAGATGTTATTTTTACAGATGGTGGTGAAGAAACCATGTTTAAAGGTGGTGATGTTTCTCTTGAAACAGCAGGAATAGAAGAGGTCGGCGACTTATTTTCGGTGTTAGCACGGCTTTGTTTATTATTATTAATTGGAGTTTTATTAGTGTTTATGTCTCTGGTTAGACCGGCCCGTCTTCTTTGCCGTTGGCATTTATAACAGACACATGTTTCAGAGCCTGTACAAGCAGCATGTGAAGTATTTGTTGCAGGTGAAGTCGATGAGAGGATAGATTGAAGGTACGAATCGGTTTTACTATGTATTGTAGTACTAACTAGGGTAAATAAAACTAATTAATATAATGCGTTGTGATACCTTACCTTGTAGTAGTTGACGACGATGAAAATTCCAATTTGGGTAAAAGATCAATGGGAATATCACCCACTTCAATTTTGGTTGACTCATTTTCTGCAGGTTTCTGCAAATTTACTATGAAAACGACTCATTTAGTACTAGTAAACATATGATGAAACTCTCTATAAACTTACAGTCCACTCTATTCTCGAAATGAAACTTTTGCACCCAGTCTATCATTTTTTTTTTAAAAAAAAATCAGTCAATTTTTCTTGGCAGTTTGGAAACGCACATGCAACCAATTTACCTTGAGTTAAAACATCAATGCCCGAATTACTATTACTCATGTTTCGGCAATGTTGGAATTAAAGCAATTAGAATAAAAAATATAAAAAGAGAGGGAAAAAGAAGAAAGAAAGAAAAAATAGGGAAAAAGGAGGATCACAATAGCATTAAGGCTACACAAATAAATAATGATGTGTTACACTGTAAAAGTGAACTATTTTTTTTTTGCATCCTATTTGATTCCTTTTAAAGGTAATTTTTGTTTTATTGTCCTTTTCCCTTTTTAAAGTAAGCAACTGCTCTATTGTAAAGATCGTCGTCTTGGAATACATCAGCTGCTGTCAAAGCAAGACATCGTGATGCCGCTAACGTCTTTTCATGAGCTTCTGATGTAGCTGCTGCATCAGTGAATTCAACTGTATGATTTGCTGCGTCTGTTCCAATATCATATCTATAAATACAAACATTCAAACACGTTTTTAATTTTTTTTAATTTTTTTTTTTTTTTTTTTTTTTTTTTTTTTTTTTTTAGCTTTTGTTTCTTACCCAGCATGAATACCAGGCAAAGCATACGTGACATTACCCATATCAGTACTGCCCGAAAAAATTGAAGTTTCTTCTTCGATACGAGTGACAAATGAAAACCCTTCTTTTTTCATGTGTTCTCTCCAGTTGTATGCAAACTCTTCATTTGTAAATACGTCTAGAAATCTTATTAGTTTTTTGCCAATATATTTCTGATTTGTTTACTAACCATCTAGTCTATCAGGAGCCCAAGTCATTTTGATTTCACAACCAGAAGCTATGGCTGCTGCTTTAAAGCAGTTTTCAACTTGAACCTTAAGATAATCTAATTGACCACGAGTAACAGACCGGGCAAAGAAATAAGCGGAGGCATAATTAGGAATGACATTGGGCTACATATATACACATATTATGATAAGTATTTGAGGATGTTGCTGTCCCTATTATATGTAATGTCTTACAGATTCTCCACCTTTTTGGATAATACCGTGAATTCTAATATTGAAGTGTCATCAGAACTCCTGAAAAGGTACTTGGTAAGGACTTTTTTTTTTCAATACCTATTTGTAGGAAGAGTCTGTTGTCTCATCATCCCAATATTATCAAATCCTTGCATTAAAGCATCTACAGCATTGATACCATCCCAAGGAGAAGCTCCAGCATGTGATTGACGACCAAAATATTCGACTGTGATTGAGTCTAATGCTAAATAATTGCCAAAACAACCGCTTGCAGGGCCAGGATGTAGCATCATTGCGAAATCAGCTAAACGTTGTATTTCTCCAGTCTCTACAAATTTAACTTTGGCATTACTTGTTTCCTCTGCAGGAGTTCCAAATAATGTCACTGATCCAGACAAAAGACGATTCACCAACAGCTTTTTGATAGCCAGCGCACAAGCAACTCCAGAAATGGCAATTAAATTATGGCCACATCCATGTCCAATACTACATAGTCATAAGTATTTGATGATAGTCAAATATAACCTGATTTCATTTACCCTGGTAAGGCGTCATATTCGCTACAAAAGCCAACCCGCCTACCTGGTTCTCCGTTTGTGTACTCTGCAGTAAAAGCGGTTTCAAGACCTACAACACCACGAGTCACTTTAAAGCCTTCTTTCTCCAGAAATTCAGTCAAAATCTTGGAAGCTCTGTATTCTTTATTCCCTCCTTCAGGGTGGTCATGAATCTACAGGGTATATGTTATTTTTCTTAGGGTGTCCTAAAGGGGATATGACCTACGTCTAAACTCATAGATCGGAGTTCATCACTATATTGATTGATGGTATCATCAATGATTTGTTTGATCTCTTCAGAAGCCATCTCTATTTATATATCCAAGGAGAAAAAGGAAGCAAAAGTATGGCTTGTGGGAAAACAGTAAAACTTTATTGATATAAGAATCAATGACCGTCCCTATCAAGACGCACAACTCCGAACCCACGGTCGTTATTTGCCCATGAATGACACAAAAAGGATATAGATTACAATCAGAATTCAGGTGCCACAAAAGACTATTCATTTATTATGCATCTTTATCAACTGTTCAAAAACAGCCATGTTAATCGTAGTTACTGGTATTCCCCAAGCTATACGGACAAGCATTCCTTGTGTAAACGCTTTCCATTGTCCTTCATCGATCCACATCCTTCTGGCAATCTGCAAAGGGCCTGCTTGAAACGCAACGTCCTGTGTGGACACTTGCCATCTTGTTTTGACAATATCTAAAGGGGTAGAGACAACGATACCCAAAACACTAGCAACTGCTGAACAGCCCAAATATACTAGAAAAGTTTGGTCTTCAATAGGCCACAGCATTTTAAATTGTTCATACGTAACAAAATATATAACAGTATGAGGCAGAAACACAGCAATTGTAATCCAATAACCACGGTAAAATCCAATCAATCCTTCATTTCGAGCAATATATTTGACAAGAGACCAAGTTGTATTCGTTGAAAGTTGGTCAATTTGTAGTTGGCTTTTAATAACTTCCATAGGTGTGAAAAACAGACCCGCAGCTAGTTCTGCGAAACACCCAGCAATGGCATGTGTAGCTAACGGTTCAAGAACCAGCCAGGTTTTCGCCCATTCATAAGTTGTCAGGTAGAGTGCAAGAGCCGGCACTGAGAATAACAAAGTAATGCCAATACCTTTGTAAAGTGATTGTAACTTATAAAGAACACCAGATGGGGATTTTTGATCATCTTGCAAGATGGGAGAATAATGATGATCATGTCTTGTCTGCAATCGGGTTTTGATAGTGTCCACTAGAGATGAAATCTTTTTTAGGGCTAGATTGAATCAAAAGTATTTACTTAGTTACATGGGTACGTCAATGAACGGGCTGTTAGAGCCGCGATGCTGGAAGCAACAAGATAAAAGGAATCAATGGCCATTAATCAATAAGAAAATGAACCGCAATTATTTATTTTTTATGCCTTTTTATCCGCCACTAACAGGTGGAATAATAGCAACCTCCCTGTTCGCGATAACTGTTTCGTGTTCTTTTTCTTTGTCAATGTATTCCATATCCACAGCATACATCGATGTCATTAGAATATCATTGAATTTTGATCCATACTGAGATGTCAATATTTTCGAGAGTGTGCTCAGTGTCCCTTCCTTAGAAATTTCTATAACTTGAAATTCAAGATTTGTGATATCTTTCACACCCGCAAAATAAAAAACTTTGACCTGTTTGAATGATTAAAATAAAGACATCATATGAGCATCTTGGGTAGTACCTGACACATTGATGGTAAAAATAAAAGAAGGTGAACTACAACTTTCACTTTAAGTTCAGACGATGTTACTTTTTTGTAGACGAATCAAAATTAATTTGCAGACTCTTCTTGGACAGGACGCGAAAGGTGCTAAAAAAACCAAAGTTACGCATTATTTTTTAAAATCACGAAGAAACTAACAGTGTGGTGGGTCCAAGTGACACTTTTATAGTTATTCTTTTTGGCGGTAAGATTATAGTCGTGCCAAATCTAACCAATAAAATTGCTGGGAATACTGGAAGGAGCCAATAACATAGCTCGAAATAGTGTAAGGAGTCAATAAATGTGCGCGAAATAGTGTAACGAGTTTAAAAAGTGTTTTTTTCTTTTTTCTGTGTGCTTTTTGTTTGTCCCATCGTGGATTTTGACACTCATAAATTAATCAAATTTCCACATAAAACACCGTTTCTTCTCCTTGTTTAACAATCTTTTTTTAAAATAAGCATCTAATCTGTACCAAAATACATGTAACATACACAGTTTTCACACTTTAAATTCAGACAAGGTTAGTTTTTTTCAGACAAATAAAAACTTATTTTCAGACATTGACTTACCTTTTTCAGACGAAATAAAACGCATAAATGAAATCTGTTTTCAGACAAGATTAGAAGAGATGATTTGTTTTACCTGCGGTTATATTTAAGCTGTCACCGATGACGGTGCAGCAACCACATTGGAGGTGGCGCTTTGTCTTTAAAAGACACTTGGTGACCCATTACCACTCCAAATGGGGGTAGCAATAGTAAACATACTCTTCGATGCTAAGACGTCTCGGTTCCAAAATATATGACAATTGTTGCAGTTTAATATCTGATGGATTTTGTGACCACCATACTTCAGATTCTCCAAGTTCTTTACGAGACAGCCATTGCACGTCTACAAAAAAAAAAAAAGAGCTTTGTTATTAATACTTTTGCAAAATGAACATCTATTTACCTCACCTTGGAAGTGTTGTACTCGTCGATATCAAGCAGTAACAATTCACCCAAATTCTCACGTCGCTTTAGCTGTCTGTACAACTTATCGATTACTCCATGCCTTAGTCCTTTAATTTGGACATGCGACTTGTTCTTTAACCCATCTCCAAATATTATCATTGGCATTTTGCTTTTATCCCCTTCTTCGAATTTTTTCTTAAATGCCCTTTAAAAGAATAAAATGATTAATGCTTCTACAAAGAAATAAAAAGCAGTTTTACCTCGCCGCTTGTTTTCCTTTTTTTGACTGCTTGGTGTTGGAAAGATCTCGCGTATATCTGCTATTTAATTTTCGTCTTTTACCTTTATTCCGCCTAGTGTTTTTTCTCCTGTTTTTGTTGTACTTTGTGGAACCGTTAATCAAAATATTGATAGCATGATCCGTAGCCTTTTGGTTCCCGATATAGTTGGACCGCCGTATTCTAGCAGTTTGGAAATCATAAAAAGTGACTAAGGCTTCAAAGTGTTGGAACATATAGGTTATGTGCCTTTTATAGTTTTCAGCGCCAGTTGTTTTTGGGGAAGGGATTCTGGTTTCAATATGTTCGATGTTGTTACTTTTCTTTCTTTCTATTTCTTGTTTCTGACGATTGACGACTCCGTTCATATTGTAATACTCAGAGCTAGAGAGGCGTCTTACATCATTCTCCCCATGGTACGATGCAAAAACATCCTTCCTATATGTATCGACTGTACATGGCCTGAGATATTGTTTGACCTCTTCGCTATTGAAGTTATTCAAGATCAGAGTGACATTTTCCAAAGATGAAACAGGTTTTTTTTTCTACAAAATGAGACTCTACATGTATAAACATCGGTATAAAAGCTGTTCAAAAACATCCGGCCTTTCTCATGCAGTGATTGTAATTCAGCCAGACTGTTCATGTTAAATGAAGTTGGGTATTATTTAAAAAGATGTTGCAAGCTTACCTGTTTATTTTCAATTTTCTGAAGTCAAAGCATTCAAAGAAAGATCTTTGTGCGAAAAAAAAAAGGTGTCTCCTCTTGTACTTGGCGAATTCTCCTTCCAAAAATCCCATGTAGGTTTTGATTATCAATTTTGATAAATCGCCATTTTAAGCCTGGATTCGGAAATAAACTGAACAGCCTTGGTGGTTGGAATCGTTTCTCTTTATCTTTATTCACATTTGAGATCTTACTCTTCTTCTTTTTAGGCCTTTTCCGTGACTGATTTGAATCCTTAGTTTGTTGCAATAAATCGGACTGTTGTGGTAAAGTCAAAGATAGTTGAATCGATGTTGTTACTTCCTGGTTCGCTTCAATCATTGATTCGTATTTTGACAATATATGTCTAAAAACTGACATTATATCGAAAGGGGCCTTTTTAATGTCGCTTTTGTGAGAGGAGGTGGTGGTAAGCGATTTTTGATTTCTACAATCAGTGGGTTTAAAAATTTTCGAATTTTGTCTTGCATTTCTTTATTCACAGAACTCCCGATGTTCTGCGGCAAAGTTGATGGTTGCACGTTAAACAATATTTCTAATATATGACCGTACACAATAGATTTGATATAAGGCATTCTCAAGTCCTATGTATTGTTAATAACAACATTTTGTAGATACAATATAAAATTTTCTTTTACCTGAAATTCAGCACGGATCATATATGTGAAATATTTACTGTCAATGTTTTCAAAATTTTCTATGTAAAAGTTGTTGTAGCAAGTTGTGACATTTTCACACGCGGACGCTAGTACTTGACCATTGTTGGTAAGACCTTCTTTTTTGACAAGCATGCTTACACCTTCAAGACCGTTGAGTTCTGTCCATATTTCTTCAGGATGAGGAATATGCGAAATGTACTTCTGCTTAAAGCTTTCAATTGACATATTCTCATTTATAAGCCGACATAAAGAATACCAAAAGTTTTGTTGGAAAAACGCGTTTTGCAAGTCAGCTGGGTACTTGAGAATATAGTAGTTTATAAAAAGTTGAGCTCTATAAATCACATTTCTTAGAAATATAGATAAACTCTTGATTTTGTTGAGGGTGTTATTAAAAGCATCATCATCAGATGTGGGGGGAAATGATCGAAGTGGTATAGACACTGTGTATCTTTGATGACTAAGGCCAATCTTGATTTCGATAGTTTCTTGCATTGTGAAATTATGATGGCTGCATTGCTTACTTCTCGCAGATGAGTGTCCGCTTTCACCACAAGATTTGCATTATATACCTGCTGCTATTACAAGATTGAAATTGCGTGCCCGTTTTGCTGCGCTTTTGTTGTGTTTTTCTTCTGCAGTATCCTTCCGTTTTATACCTTCTCAAATTAAAATTCTTCTGTTTCATTATCATAGATATTTCATAGATATTACCTTTTTTTCTTTGGCTTGGCCTCTGAAATTATTGTATACTGCTGTCCCTTCTTTTTCTTGCGGCTGTAGCTTTTCATATAAATGTTGCTTTTTTAGCTTTATGAAGCCTTCAGTATATGGACAAATTGTGATAAGCATATAGTTAATATACGGAAAGAAAAGAGGGTGTTATTACAAATCTTTTGTTGAATTGATTATGTTGTCGATGTAGAGGACTGTTAAATTCAGCAGAGCAATGATTAGTTAATGTATTCGATCATAATAATTAAAAAAAGAAAAGATGCAAAAACGTCCTGCTTTATATTCGATAAGAATAGATTTTCTAGAAATATTTCAGAAGAGTGTAAGCTTCGATAGCTCCACGTATTACTGAAAAAATAACATCCTCAAAAGCTTGCTTTTCATTTTTATCGATTTAAACAAATGGATCCAGGCTCTTTATAATGTATCTTCTAAATAACTCTTCTTTCTTATTTTGAATTATAAATTCAGCTTTTTCTTCCAGAGATGATTGATACTTATGAAATATTGAAACAGTGAAATGAAAGTCATGTAACTTTTCACTATGGCGGAAAATATGTTGACGATTCCAACAAATTTGTTGACAAAATCAACAAGTGCTACTGCCAAATAATTGTTTGAGAAATAGCTGGCATCGATTTGTTTACCAACAAGTTTGTTGACAAAATCAGCAAGTCTTGTTGATTATTTCAACAAACTTGTTGGATGTAACTTTGTTGCTTTTGCAAACAAATTTGTTGATTTTTCAAACAAGTCTTGTTGAACTATTTAACAACTTTGTTGATTTTACGTACAAGTCTTGTTGAACCTTTCAACAACTTTGTTTGATTTATAAACGATACTTGTTGGAAAGTCCAACAACGTTGTTGGTGTTTCAAACCAATCTTGTTGCGTTTTTTCATATTTTCATTCGTAAAACGGTATAAATCAACCAATGGTTTTTGATTTCATTATCATTTAGTCATCATTTTATATAAAACACATGATAAATTATTAAACAGATTTTATTATTGTATGTACAATGGCTATTGAGAGCAGAAATACCTTTAATGATTTTAAGGAAAAGAGTCATTTTCAACATTCGTTCTTATAGACGGCATAATCATAAATAGGGCACTAATACACATTTAATAAAGTTTACAGTCTTTCGCACCCGACATCGAACGAAACATAAAACCAAGAAAGAGTGCTTCATATAAATGTATTGATCCTCTAAAAAACAAAATTAGAAACACAAAGAAGTGATTTAGAGTAATCTCAACCTTACTTTGACCCTACATTATAAAACAGGCGTACCGTTAGTCCTAAAAAATGATAAACAGATATTTGAGCGATCATTAAAAAGACATATAAGTTCAAAAGACAAACCATAACATCTGTAAATAAAGAGTTTTCTAATTTAGAGAAATAATAGAGGTGGTCCACATTAGTCTTTTGATTTAGGAAGTATGTAAGAAAACTTACAGCTTTATCTAAAGTACCACTTCCTTTCTTTAAAAGAGATAAAGGAGTATAGTAGCAGCCTACATAAAGAGAAAAACAGCACGCTTCAAATTGGAAGTTGAGTACTTTACATATAAGCAAAGAGGCGAGCGTTAGAAACACGTTGGAGCTATTAATAGAAGGTCCTCTTGAAGCTAAAAACAAAGCCAGCATTGTTAATAGACACACATATTACATTGGGAAATAAAGTTACCATATATTCTTAGTATTTTTTTAAGTGAGTTTAAGAAGAAAGAAAGGAAGAAAATGTAAAAAAATAAATATTGGGCTTAAGCCAGTTTTATTTGGTTTTGTGACCTAAAATCCGAATTCTATCTAGTGTATCAGATAGACAACTTATCTCTGCTTTACTACGGTACTACCGCAGAACATATTCCGGTTCCCACGAGCTTGTCTGTGGTATTTGACAAAATAGTACGGTAAAGTAATGAGATAAAACGTATATTTTTATTTAGATAAAAATAGACTAAAAGAACTCTGCTGCGATGAAATAATTGATCCTTTTTATATTGAACAACGTCCCCTGGTAGTTGTGTTGAGTCAACCTTTCTGGTCTTGTAATAAATCTATACTCAGTTTCCCGCCTTACATTAAATGAATTCTACTCGTTAGAATTGATTTCAAGTAACGTCGCCCTGGATCAACCGATCTGGGACACTCTTATTGTTCTGTTTAAAATACAGAATACCAGTAAGACATCGTGTAACAGTAGCTTGTTAAAAGATGCATAAGGTTTTTATGTTTAATTGGCTGCGGTAGAACATGTAGTTATGTCTGATCATTTACCCATTCTGTTGATTATTTTTATCTAAGACATGGTTAAATATGTGATCCTAAATATAGAACATCTTATCGATGTTTGTATATCTAGTTGTAGAAAATAGGCATCCAAATATTCCATGCACTACTTCTCTTATACACTTACAGTCGTATAAGTTGTGTTTTATCAATATATAAGTAAATGAACCATTTATAGAAATAGCTGTTCTATTCTCTCTATGGGTAGCTAATCCATTGAGAGAACTATTAATATTAAGTTTCTCTTTCTTATAATTCTTGATTTGATCGGAGAAGCTTCTCTTCCCGATCGGTGATATCGTAACTCAGTGGTATAGCATTCTGTATCCAAGTGTCATTCGTATATCGATTTTAAGCCAATCATGCAATCTTTTTATATAGAAATATGTACTCATAGTAGGAGTCGTTGTGTAGCAGTGTACAGGTGTATGCTGTTACTCAACATTAAAGGATGTTTTTATTTCATGTTTTTATTATTTATTCGATTTATTTGTTTATTCTCAAGTAAATCATACCCAAATACGACATTGTCAACACAAGTAATAGTGTAGTCAGTGGCGCCGTCGGACCTGCTTTGATGATATTGTGTATATCTCCTCTTTTTCAAAGATCATATCAACGAGCCCAGAAGAGGCAATAACTATATTTTGTTTGCTGCATCCCACTTAAAGTAAGATTGATTGTTTATCGTCATTATCTAGTTGTACAGACATTTTTTTTTTGAACCTTTATAGCCACTACAACAATTTAACGAGTCTACTTTATGTCGGTTCCAACACCTTCTTTTTTAAGACAACATTTGATGGCGTGAATGATTTTATTGTCTTAATTGATGTGGCTGAATTACATGGCGTGGTAGAATACCACAGGCTCATGCCAAAGGTAGTCTTACGTCGCCCTGGTCAACACAAGAATGTTGTTTATCACTTCAAAGATATCGTTTGTAACGTTGGCCTTGTCCGATACACCATGGCTGAAAATTATTACATAGTCATATAGCGTCACATTATTTGGGAATTGCTATACTCGAAGATGGGGGAATGCGAGTAACCTTTAAGAAATATAATAAAATTAAAAATAAACATGGACAAAATGACGTGAATGAATCTCAAACGTCTGGTTGAGAATAGAAAAATTGTGACACCAGAATCGATAAACAAATCTGCAATCAGCACTTGTTAAATAATTTACCAAAGTTGTTGGCCAGCAACAATTCTTTTTTTTAAAAAAAAATGGTCAACAACTTTGTTGACCAAATCAACAACAGTTATTGCTTCTGTCAACAAAGTTGTTTACAACAAACAACAAATCCGCCATAGTGGTTATTCCCATAGGGAGGGGGGCAAAACGAACAAACAACTGTAAGATCACACCAGTTTCTCGCAGAGTTGATAGACAAAAAAGATACAGCTGCTTGTCATTTGTAACCTTTGTTCGAAATGTCATTGATGTCCTGGACATACTGTGGTATTTGACATAATATTACAATAGAGAAGTAATGAGATAAAAGCATATCTTTATTCGAGGTAAAAATAGACTACCAGAACTCTGCTTCTATGAAATAATTGATCCTTTTTATATTGCACAACTCTCCTGAGTTTTAATGATGAGTCAACCTTTCTGGTTTTGGAATAGATCTATACTTTGTTTCCCGCCTTGGTTTAAATGAATACTACTCGTTAGAATTGTTTCCAGTTAACGTTGTTCCATATCAATGGATCGGGAGAACGTGTACTTTAATAAATCTTTAGTGTTACAAGACACATATTTATCAGATCATGCAACGGCTACTGTAAAAGATGCATACTTGTTTGTCAAGTGTAATTGGCAGTAGTGTGATAATTTGAGTATAAAAGGGTTAAATATAAAGATAAAAATAAACAAGTAAAGAAATGAGACTCTTTAATCCTTTATTATAAGTTGGAGAGTTTGTCATGATAAAAATAGAGGTCCTTTTATATTAAATTATTACTTCAATTAATTTCTGCGTAGATCGAATAAACATTTCCAGAGACTGGGAATTGTTGGATTTGAATTATAAATCAGTAACGACATGAAACATAGCTTATAAGATATAATTATGTAAGCCTATGGTTGTATGTCCGGAATTTCTAGCAGAGAAATCATTTATCCATTTAGCAATGTGTGCGATGATTGGATTACTTGATCACTCATCGTAGGTGCTAGAAGGAACCGCAGTAAATTAGCCAACCGGGGTCTAATGTAGGGTATGATTTCCAGTTAGAAGATTATGAGAACTGGTACTGTGTCTGTTATAATATATGAAGTATATTATAACTCAAGACAGATTAAATAGTAATTGTATTCGATTTGTTTAGGTGTCAAATACGACAAGTAGAACATTATAGTTGATCATTTATTCATTATCTTTGTAATGAATAAAATACGATCCCAAATATAAAATATCTTATCGTTATTTGTATATTTGGTTGTAGAAGATAGGTATCCATTAATTTATACACTATTTCTTTATACTCTTTATCAGCAGTAGATTTATATCAATAGCTGTTTTATTATCTCTCTGGGTAGCTAATCCATTGAGAGAACTATTAATATTAAGTTTCTCTTTCTTATAATTCTTGATTTGATCTGAGAAGATTCTCTTCTCGATCGGTGATATCGTAACTCAGTGGTATAGCATTC
>JAEPRD010000167.1:0-64526 GCA_016758985.1 Mucor saturninus
ACGTGAAAAATGCATGCTCTTTCAATATATGTATGGGCCATGCTTATATATCAGTGGCTATTTAGCGAATTGTTGCGTGAAAAGGAACCTTTCCTTGTCGTGTCAAAATTTCGGACTATCCACTGAACGTTTTTTTTTTTTTTTTTTTTTTTTTTTTTTTTTGAGTTAGACAGATGCCAATGACCTTCTTTCACACTGTCGTTTTATAACTGCTAGTGTAACATTAATATCTCTTTTTAAAGTTGATATCCAGTTTATGAATACCAATCACCACTAGCCCTTGAGGAACCACCTGGTCTTTGTGAATAGAGTTTGCTGGTGTAGTCCAAGTGAATTTTCGTACTATAAAGTGTAACATCTTGTGAGAAAAATATAAAAGTAACCCCGAATAGACTTACAAAGCATAGATAGAAGAACACGTTGTTCACTTAAACTAAAGTTTATGCCGATGCACTGTCTCGCACCATATCCAAATGGTAACCAATTCTCTCCATTCTCTTCGTTACCAGGCGAAAATCTGTCTGGGTCAAACTCTTCACTGTTGTTCCAGTATTTTTCGCGATGATGCACAGTATAAAGCGCAGGATTGATAAACGTACCTTTGGGGATAAATAACCCAGACAGCTCAGTATCTTTAGCCGCAACGCGAGGAACAACCAATGGAACAGGGTTGTTAATTCGTAATGTCTGAATAACTTGTTAAAATTTCCACCAGCAATTGTAAAAATTGCGATACTATTTACCTCCTTCATGACTTGGTGGATGTAAGTCATCTGTTTTGTTTCCGCGATAGTTGGGATAACATCGACTGGCTCGTCCCCCAAAATTCTAATGACTTCTTCTCGTGCTTTCTCTTGAATCTTCTGCAAATATATAAGTGGGAGATTAATTTGTTATTTTGCATCAGACGTTTCCCCAGAATTACCGGATATTTTGCCAAGTAATGGATTGCATAAGAAAGAGCACTTGCTGTAGAATCATGACCAGCAATAAAGAACGCGCATAAATTACTTTTTAATTCTGAATTAGACAAATTTCCTTCGCCTCGATTTTCGCTTTCGATCATCAGGGTCAATAAATCCTTTTCATTCTCTTCCTTATTCTCAAGCTTTTCTTTCTCCAGTGCCTCTCTTTTATTCAGAATTACACCGTCTAGCATTTTCAAGAAACGTTCCATTTCTTTATGAGCTTGTATGCGTTTAGGGAACATCCAAAGTAGATCTTTATCCAATATGGGAAATATAAAGAACAGCGGATCTTCCATGGCTTTACTAATACCTTCATAGGTTTTGACCCATTCACTGTTTGGGTCACGGATAGCATTGAAGTCGAATCCTAAAAGTCCGTATCAGCGAAAGAAGTTTTTTATACGGCCATAGGTTGTTACCAAATCCAGCCTTTCCTATGACATCTAATGTATACTTTCTCATCAAGTTTGAAACGTCAATTGTTGGACCCATTTGATCCATCGCCTCAAACATTTCCTGCATACAATTGCCAAAAACTTTGGTAGGCATGGAACGTCGAAAGGCGGGACTGATTACTTTTCTTTGTGATTTCCAGGCTTCTGTGTGGGCTAAGATCATATTCTCTCCATTTATAAACTTCATGAAAAGAGTATCTTGAAGTCCTTCCCTAATCGAAAACTTTGGGAAGAGGTCTTTTACACGAATTCTTTATTAGCGAGATTGTATTATTACATGATTTTATTACCTTGGTCCAAGAAAACCCGTCTGATATCATCTGAATTACATACAAATAATTCCCATCCGTGTCTTCCGTATTCCTAATAGAATGATAGGCTTATAAGATCCATGAACAGAATTCTTTTTTGTGTTGACTTACCAAGTAAATCCCGTTGGTTTTTAAAGTATCGACAAATGGTACTATCACTCTGTACGTGCGATCCCAAAACGACTCACCAGTAATAACCGTTCTAAAGATACTAAAATATCCTATGTACGGAATATGGCGCAGATTCTTTGGTGGCTTCATCATTTTTTCTTTGAAAAGATACATTATAAATAACACAACAGCCGTACTGATGGTGATTGATTTATTTCCTTGCATAAGCCGGGGAACAGCCTTTTTTATATAAAGGTCAATAATATTACGAAAGGCGATCTGAAGAGACATGAGTTTAGCAAGGAAAAGAGCTCTTCTTGCTGCTTTTTCTTTTACGACTATAAATAAGGCATGTTTGTTTGTCACACATAATAAAAATATAGGTGAAGCCCTGGTGTATTTGCAGCAGTGTCTTCTGATTCAATTCACACAGTTTGAAGAACTATTAAAGTGATCTTATGTATATTCTTAACGTTTGTGGTTTTTATCATACTTGACTTTTGTATACGTCTTGAATATTTCATGGTCTTTTAATCATATGTTTATGCATGAGCTGCATGATTGTTGTATTTTATTGTATAGGTAAATGATATATTTTAACAAACAGGTTTTTAGAATGAGATAACAATTACTTTCAGGGCACGAGTGGTAATCAACAGAACATACAATTAAGTATTCACATTGTGTGTTGGAATTCTTCTTGGGATAATATACTCATCTAACGTCCTTTTTAGTAAAAATATTCTGATGCGGTAGGAATGAGATAAAAAATTTGGCACTATAAATGCCGGAGTTCATTTGCGTTTAAAAAAGGAATCTTATCAAGAAAGCGTCTTTTTCTTTCTTTCGTCATCAATACTTTATTATCCAGATAAAGAAAAAGTTCCCTATTTTAAATTTATCAAGAAATGCCAAACCGTGGAAAAAGAGGAAGTGGTAGAGGTGGTGGAAGAGGTGGTGGAAGAGGAGCCGCACGAGGAAGAGGCCGTGGAAGTATTGGAGGTGGAGGAAGAGGCCGCAACAGGGAGTTGATACCTTCTGCCGTCGGTTATGTCTACAAACCTAGATCCAATGTGGATGACAGTGATGACTTTAGAGTCTATGGTCAGTTCAGCAGCGATGAAACTGATTCTGGAGCTGAGACAAGTTCCAAAAGTAAATCTACATGGGAAGGAAAAGCCAAACGATTTATCCCCCAATTAACACAATCACTTTATAGAACAAGTTAAGCAGAAACCACAAAACAAACCAAAGGACAGAACCCTTGGTTTTGTTAAAGAAAGTCGTCCCTCATTCGGCTCGAATTATGACGATCATTACGATGACGCTATGGATCGTGCTGGTTTAGGAATGTCATCTTCTGCCGCAGCAAAGGATTCAAACACAGAACGTTTTGCCAAGGGCAAATCCAAGTACTACAAGACAGTCTTATTTACCAAGTCCTCTTCATCAGGTATTTAATCACTGATCAAATTATGCCTGGCTGTAAAACTAAATCAAAAATCTCCCTAGCTAACGAAAAAGTTATCATCAAAAAAGTCGTTGATGAAGAGGCTCCTTCCACTGAGCAACAAGCAGTTGAAGAATCGTTCTCCCAATTGACCATAGATGATTTCATCAAGGTCCAAGACGTCGAGAAAGAGTTGGCTACTCAGGAGTTGTTAAGTATGTTGGGACTTAGTAATACAACTAGTCGGTCTGCATCCCCCAGTGCTGTCTGCTCTCAGACTGAACCTGAGGATTCTAAGAAACCTGAAGCTGTTGCTCCCAAGAAATCTGAAGACAATAAGCAATCTCAGGAACCTACACAACAAACAGTTTGCAAGCAACCCATGGTTTCCCAAAAACCAAATGTAAACTCATCAAGCACTCTCAAGGAAACTGAGCTATCAAATTCTCGACAATCTAAAGAAGAAGAGCGCAACGACGAAGAAGGTGTTTCAAGTGATGAATCGGACGATGAAGAATACTTGAGCGAAGAAACAGATGATGATGAAATCGAACTCTTTTACGAGGATCTTTCCGATGATGAGGATGATATACTGCTCAAAGAAGATATGGCAGTAATGAATGATTTTATGGAACATTATGAGCTTGAGGAAGGCGAGGATTTAAATGATATTTTAGCTTGGTCTGCTATGCAAGAGGGTAACTTGGCATTGATGTCTTCGGGCGAGGAAGAGATATATGATTATGCCACTTTAGATAAGGAACCCGCAGAAAAGACACTAAGCGATTTTGAAGAAGAAACTGCCTCAATTTTGAGAGAGCGCAACAAAAGTGAACAAAATGGCAGAAAGAAATACAGTCATAAGACAAGGGTAGATGACATTGTCGTTGATCCAGAGATCTTTGGGCAAACATTGAAGGCAGCTTTAGCAGATGTTCCCCCCGGACTGCGTCCTGGTGTGCGTAGATGGTATGAAAAGCAACAGCGAAAAGAAGAACGTCAAAAAAAGAAGGACGAAGCCAAAGCACACAAAAGGGAGAATAAGAAGAATAATAAAGGAAAAGCAAAAGAGGAAAAGGATGAAGACTTCACAAATCAAATGGCCAGAATTGACGAGTAAGTTAAGTATTTTGTAGTGGGATAACCCGAAAAGCTAACACTATTTTTTTAGCCGTATCCGTGATTTCATTCAGGATGATACTATCACTAGTTTCCAATTTTCCCCAATGACAACCAATGTCAGAAGACAATTACATGTGCTTGCAGCAGCATATAATCTCAAATCTAAAAGTACCGGAGGAGGTGGCTCCAGATGTACCATTGTTACAAAGACCACAACAACATATATACCCAAAGATCGTCGTTATATCAGCCGATTCTTAACAGACATACAAACCAATATGGATGAACAGAATAGAATTATCGGTAAAAACAGATCAAAGGGTACTCCACTCAAGGGAAAAAAGAAGTACATCAACATGAAAAAGAAGAATAATGATAACAATGACAATGGCCGTAAACCACCCTCTACTGCTCCCAAGGATAAGCGTGGTGATAGTCAATTCCCGGCTGGACCATCGCATGGAACTGTTGTTGCCTATGGTGCTGCTCCTATAGGAGAGACAAATGTTGGACATCGTATGCTTGCTGCCATGGGGTAAATTAAAACAAAACGAAAAGGCGTTGCTTGTATTAACATTTATTATTATTAGATGGAAACAAGGTGAAGCATTGGGTTCTAAAAGTGAAGGTATTATTGCGCCTATTGAAGCAATTATTCGTAAAAAGGGCAGAGGTCTTGGATCATAAATATATTTTATGAATAAAATCCACACACATATATTTTTGTTTACTCCCAAAGGTTCTTTCCCATTTTACGCTTTTCAGCTCTGGATGCAGCTGTTTCCAGTCTCTTTTCTTCCTTGTCGGCAACCATTAATGCTCTAGCGATCTTCTTTTGCTTCATTGCGCTGACAGCTTTCTTTGTTGTTCCTTTCTTTACTTTGTGTACTGTAAGAGTCTTTTTTGTTGTGATAGTTTGCTTACGCACATGCAATAATTGAAGTTCCTGCTCGATACGCTCCTTGGCTGACAGAAAAGTTAGCCGAGTTAGTTAATAATGCTTTATCAAAAACTTGTCAAAAAATATATTTACCATTCTTGGGATCATCGAGCTCAGCGTTAGCGAATTTAGAGACTCTCTTCTTTTCATCGTCAGCTAAAAAAAAAAAAAAACCAGAAAGTTTAACGATTGCCCTCATTAACTGGTCAGTGTATACTCACTTTTCTTTTGTACTTTTCCCATTTTAAATATACAGTTGAAAAATATTACAATATATGTACACACAACAAAAAGATAATTTTAGTCGAAAAATATTGGCAAAAAAAGTAAATGCAGACGGGTGGCTTGCGCCTGATAAACTTTTCCAACGCAATATCCCATCCCAGACAAACAATGCATTCCCACATTACTTATAATATTCCATTTGACCGTGCGTGCAAGCATCATAAACGAGCATAAGATACATGTTATTTCTTGCCCAAGAGATTTCAATAAAATGTACGATTTTTTATAATCAGGATGCCTGTTTTTATCAAGTAAGTATATATCCATAATTTGACTCTTTCAATTGGTTCATGAGTAAACTGATCAGTCTATAGTGTCACATGATGAGGGTTATGGAATCATGATTTGCCTGGCTCACCCTTTATTTATTTTTTTCTTAACTGATAGTGCCAGCGAATATGAAGAAAACTTGAAACAGCATATATCTTTCCCACTGGCCGTTTAATTAAACATCTGAAGATACTTTACATGGGAAGTGGTAACACATGCTCAACATATTTTGACTCATTTGTTGCATAAATGCATAGACGATTGCTGTTTACAGTCATTTCGAATTTCATGTCGTGCAAAAAGCAGATAATGGTTTTTTGCCCTAATTAGTGAATATGAGTGGTACAGCTGCACTGGGTTTCAATAGCACGATAATGATATAAAAAGAAAGAAAAATTTCTTCCAATTTCTCATGTTCTTTAAATATGTCTTTGAGCAATAATTCGACCATTCAAAATATTGGCATTGCCGGGGCAGCTATCTCTGCTGCTGTTGCTATTCTTTCTGTAAAATATCATGATCGCCCATTGTTCTATGAGCACGTCAAAGGTATCCCTCACTCGAAAGGATACCCTATCCTCGGAAACCTTACTGGACTAGTAAGTAACGTTCACCGTTTGCATGATTATCAATTGGATACGTTCGAATCACTGGATACTCTTACAATGTAAATAAATTAAATGATGCACCCTGGATATGTAAACGTTAATCCTTTTTTAAACTTCAGGACCAATCCTGTTGCGGGTAATCCTACTACTATCTTGACCATCGACCCCCAAAATGTCGACTACCTTTTAAGGGGTAAGGCTGATCAAGTCAAAAGTCTTATTGTATATACTAACATAGCACAATGCAGTCAACTTTAAGAACTATCTTAAAGGCCCTACATTCAAAAGTGCTCTTCAAGAGCTTCTTGGTAATGGTATTTTCAACGCCAATGGTGAAGTCTGGAGATATCAGAGAAAGGCAGCAAGTCACATCTTCAATGTTAAAAACTTTAGAGATGAGTTTACAAGGTGAGTCATGTAGACGATATTACTAACGCAACGATAACTAATTATGCTCTATTAAGTGTTTTTGTCAAGGAAATGCTTGTCATGTGTGATCACATCTTGGATAAAGCAGCCAACGAAGGCTCTGTTGTTGATTTTCACGAATTGATGTTCAAGTTTACCTTAGACTCATTTGTATTGTAAGTTTACATGACTTTGTTATTATGTATATTATCAATTAACATTTATGTCAGGCTTGGGTTTGGCACACAGTTAGACTCACTTCTCAAGAAAGAAAAGGTTCCCTTTGCCGAATCTTTCGATCATTTACAACGTTTGGGTGCTGCGCGTCTCATTAATCCTACTACACCCATCCATGAAGCGCTTGGACTCTTTTTGCCATGGAAAGTATCAACAAAGGACCATCTTCATACTGTTGATTCTTTTGCTGATGAAGTGATCTCAAAACGTCGTCAGGAAATCGCCAATGGCGAAAATATACAAAAAGATTTGCTCTCTCGTTTTATGGATGCAACTAATGAAAATGGGGAAAAACTAAATGATATCGAACTTCGTGATACTGTTTTAAATTTCATCATTGCTGGCCGTGATACCACTGCTCAAGCTCTTTCCTGGTTGTTTTACAATTTGGCATTGCAGCCTCGTGTCGAAGAGAAAATCTTGGAAGAATTAAAGGGTAAAATTTCCGAAGATGATGAAAGAGACTCACCCGCTTTATATGAAATCATTAGTGGATTGCCTTATCTCCATGCAGTGTAAGATCAAGTACTTGGCTCGCATGTCATTAAAATCTAACATCTTTTACAGATTTTATGAGACCCTCCGTCTTTATCCCTCTGTGCCAGGTAATCAGAAGTATGCTCTTGAAGATGATGTTTGGCCCGACGGAACAGTCGTTAAAGCCGGTACCTATGTATCCTGGTCTCCTTATTCTCAAGGAAGAAGCACCAAAATTTGGGGAGAAAACGCAAAGGAGTTTTACCCTGAAAGATGGATCGATGAAACAGGAACATTGCGACGTGAATCAGCTGGAAAATGGTCGGCTTTCCATGCTGGTCCTCGTGTCTGCCTTGGTATGCATTTTTTTTTTTTTTTCATGATTGTAAAAAGAAAAATTAATTGATTTTATAATTCGGTAGGACAAAACTTGGCAACGCTTGAAGCTCTGGTTTGTGTAGCCATGTTGATGAAGCGTTACAAATTCAAGTTGGTCCCTGGACAAGAAGTCACATATGAACTTTCTTTAACTTTACCCATGAAAAATGGTATGAAAGTGTATGTCGAGAAGAGATCTTAAATCCTATCAACCTTTTCCCCCCATAATTATATCATTATTAAAGATACATCATGTTTAACTATATTTAAATTCTCTTTCGCTTGATGCCTAAAATTTACTCCATACGCGTAATTACCTACGAGGATAAGCCAAATGATTTTATAAGCGTTGTTTATTGTTACACGCTGGTACGGATTAATTAAAGACAGGATCAGAAATATATGAATCACCAGCGGCAATAGCCTCCAATGATTTTTTATGCACGAGGTACAAATTAAGATAATAGGTGAAGAGAGCGATGATAGCAAGGCTAATTAACAAGATTAATAAGAGCGAATTTCGTTAATACCAGACACTTACAAAGCACCACTGCCGCCCATAGAGTCCTTTGACTTTAAAGTTTTTCTAGTGTTCAATGTTGCAACAAAACCGAAGTAAGCGGCAACCCAAGGAAGCATTTTAAAGCGGTTCTATCAAATTGTGTATAAGTATCTATTTGTTGATAACCGTTTAAAAAAAAAAAAAGAACATACTCTTGTCATAATACTACCCATTGCTGTTATAAAGGTTAAACAGTGTTATATCGAATACTTTTTATAGGGAAACTCACCAACAAAAGTAGCTAAAATGTGGTTATAGTCTTCCTCTTCCTCACCCTTTGGAGGAAGATGAAAGGGTACAATACGTTCTTCTCTACGGGGATCTACTTTAGATGATGACATTTCTAATTTTTAAATCAACTTTTGGGAAAAAGAAAAAAAGCGAATAAGGAAACACGCTGAGTTGGGATGCAGTTTGTGTGGTTCGTGATGATGTATGTGACGTTTATTTTGCTGTTTTCACCTCAGGCTTCTCTATTCCCCCGTGTTTAATATTTGTTCATCTTTTATAACTCTGTTTCATTATGTCGTCAAAAAGGTAATGTAGACTTGATTTATTGATTTACCACAGCAGTATACTCATTCTTTGTTGCGGAAAATAGTAAATTCCGCTCTGATTACATTTGTCGTGTAAGATATCGCAATGTTTTACCTCCAGTACCGTTTGCGCCTAAAATGCTTACAATTCCTTCACTCGTCGAACGTCACGTCCCATACGAATCAACCAGCTTAGTTGAACAAACACCTTACTCGTTGATTATGGATCAAAGTGCTTCGATCCCTTTCGATAAAGCACTTGTTGATTATTTGGATGCTATCGAGACCAATCCTGAAGAAGGTGAGAATGAAGCTATCCTTTAAAGGTGGCTAAATACATGAAGAGACTAACTGTAAGACGCATAGTATCTAGACCAATTGAAGAAGTGGCAGAAGAGGATAAAATGTTGCTGACAGCACCCAGAGAAGGGCCAGATACTAGTGGAATGTATACACGAAAGCCAAACGTCACTTGGCTTCGTAGATCCGAATACATCGCACAAGAAACTCGTGGTGTATCCAACAGAAAAGAAGGTGTTGAAAGTAAATTTGCAATGTCTGCAGCTTCTGCAAAGAAGCGTAATTATTCTACTCTCGAGGATCAGTTGGCGGGCGTGGAAAATACATTCAAGCCTTTACCTTCCAATTTACAACATCCTCAGACAAAATCAAGGGCAAAAAAAATTATTCCATTGTTACCAGATATGGAATGCTGGGAAAATATATACACTATTGGACAGTTCAGTGCAGAGCCAGCCGACGAAAGTAGACTCGCAAAGAGAAAGGCGTTGGGATCAAATGCTTCGAAACGCACTCGTCTCTCCGAGTCGGATGCTACAGATCGTGGTATTTTAAGACCCATGGTGAATCCTCATGATCCTGAAGACACATACCTTGTCTGGTTCTTGCCAGATAATGAGAGCACAAAGAGACTGGTACGCCAGAAGGAGAACCCCATGGAAGGATTGTCAGAAGACGTACGTGTTATTATATGTGATTTTTTTTTGTGTGAAATGACTTATTGATCTCTTATTTAGCCATTAACGTATAATGCTGTTCGTGATTACGATTATAAAAACGATGCTGGATCTGGCTCCAAGCACTTACTGATTTCCATCCACGATGACGACAGTGGAGAGAAGGCAGTATACTGCCCTATCAGAAGTAAGATGGTTGTTCGAAAGAAGAGAGCCCAGGTAAAAAAAAAAAAAAAAAAAGGATACTATAAATATGGATCCACTTACTCAATGATTTTTTTGTTTTATCATTTAGAGTGCCAAGTTAAGATACTTGGATGACTATGAAAAGCCTAATGTTTTAACAGTAACTTACACGAAAAATTAAAATTAAAGTTTGTTGGGTGAAATTATTTGGGGCAGTTTTCCATGTAGAATGTGGGTTAAAGGTTAAATGCGACTTCTTCCTCTTCCATTTAAGAAGCATTGATATTATAGCAGTATGTGCCAAAGGGATGGTGCGGGGGGTAATCTATCGATAATATGTCACGAAAATGGGTTTTGAGATTTGCTTTTTAATTTGACATAATGTTTTAATATAGCCAGAAATAAGATCCCAACACAAACCATGGACCTGTCACTCTGTCATAGGAGCTCGCATTAATCTGTTAGGGTAATGATTGGAGCCTAGCTAAGCTAAGCTAATTTGCACCTTCCAAGGCGAACCCGACTTGCGGTAATAGGAATTATGTCGGTGATGCATACCATATTAAGGTTTCCTGGGTAAAAGTGCTACCGAGCTAATTCACTACAGTAATCAATTCAAAATGTGGGGAAAATATACAAATCCTGTGAGTTTATTTTAAATCTAATTCTCGTATTTATTTATTTTCTTTTCCTTTTCTGCTTTTGCTTTATATCCCACTTTAAATATATTATGGCTGTTCAATTTCCTAAGCACCTTAAACCAATTGAGCCTCAAGGCAAAGCTTTGTTGCAACAAGAGCGTGATAAAGCTACTTTCAATTCTGACAGCCTAAAAAAGTACATATATGGCAACGATTATTTGGAAATCAGAGAACGCATCCTCCAGATACTTTTAGCCGACCCTCTTTTATCTGATAAATCCCATCGCTACTATAACGGACGAGATATCCGGTTTCAGAAATCCCTGGCTGCTGCAAAGCGACTGGTTGAACTGGCAAGGTATAACTTCTCTAACACCTGAGGGCACAAAGAAAAAAAAAAACTAAAAAAAAACAATAGAATTCACAAATGGAATGAGGAAGAAGTTGGAATGGCCGAATACCTTTTTGACGAACCCAGTGCAGTAAGTTTTTCCTACTTGTTTTATAAGTTAAGAAGAATTTACCGACATTTTTACAGTTTCGCCTTCACCGTAGTATGTTTATGCCAACTATAGCAAATCAAGGTACCGAGGAGCAGAAAAAGTTATATCTTGAGCCTGCTTTGAAACACGAAATTATCGGCTGTTATGCGCAAACAGAGGTATGTTTAAAATAAAAGAGGGTGCATAATTGTGTGTATTTATCTGTTAATTTTAGCTTGGACACGGATCCAACGTCCGAGGATTAGAAACCACCGCTACTTATCATCTAGAAACGCAGACATTTATTATTAATTCGCCCACTTTGACGTCTTCAAAATGGTGGATTGGTGGTTTAGGAGTTGCCGCAAACCATGCTATTGTCATGGCTCGTCTCATAACCCGTGGCAAAGACTATGGTCCTCATCCTTTTGTCGTGCAAATTAGGAACCTAGAAAACCATGAACCATTAGCAGGTGTTGTTGTAGGGGATATAGGACCCAAGTTTGGCTTCAATACAGTTGATAATGGGTTTATTCTTTTTGACCATATGCATGTACCACATGTTGCTTTGTTGGCTCGTTATTCAAGTGTGGATAAAATTACAGGTGAATACATCACTCCTCCCAACTCTAAATTGGCTTATGGAACAATGGTATACGTGCGCGCTAATATTGTGCTTGGTAAGTTATTAAAAGTACTGTATCGAAATGTCAGCCTTGAATTAAGACCACTTTATAAGAATCCCGAGTTGTACTTGCAAGAGCTGCTACTGTTGCCATACGCTATTCGGCTGTTCGTAGCCAAGGTTCAGATGCTGCCAATCCCAAAAAACTTACAAATCCAGATGGTACCATTAAAGTAGTTGAAACCCCGGTACTGGATTATACTATGCAGCAATACAGGCTTTTTCCAATCATAGCACAGGCATATGCTTGCCATTTCACTGGCCAAGAAATGCACCGTATGTATCACGAAAATCAACAAAAAATGTCGGAGGGAGACTTCTCTTACCTGGCCGATCTCCACGCTTCTTCGTCAGGTCTCAAAAGTTTAACGACTACTTTGGCTGTGAGTGCTATTGAAGACTGTAGACGTGCATGTGGTGGACATGGTTACTCTCTTTTTTCAGGTCTTGGCCAATTTTATCAGGACTATCTTCCCAAAGCGACCGTATGTTGACACATAAGCTAATATACACATGATTTTACTAATCTGACATAATATTTATAGTGGGAAGGCGATAACTACCTTCTTACCCAGCAAACTACCAGATACCTTCTTAAGACCATGAGATCTGTTCAATCTGGGAAAACCAAGGATAAGAATGCTACTTTCTCCATTGAATATATTTCAGAGTATCTCGCAAATCCTCAGGCAAAATCACATTTTACAACCGTTGCAGACTTAAGCAATCCCGAAGCTTTACTATCGGCCTTTAAATTCCGTGCTGCTTTTCTAATTGAAAAGGCGGTTTATGCTATTGACATCGAACAAACAAGTTGGAACGATATGTTAGTGGAGATATATAGAATCTCTCGTGCACATTGTCAATTGGTCATGGTATCAAACTTTTTAGCAGCTGTTTTCAACAACAACAAACCAGTGGACGCGACCTTATGTCAAGCGCTTCAGCGAGTTGCTATTTTATTTTGCCTCTCTACGTTGGAGCAGGAAACATCTGACTTTTTGACATCAGGGTATATTGTACCCGCACAAGCTTTAATGATCAAACAGCATTTTATTAGCGTTTTAAAATCGATTCGACCGGATGTTGTAGCACTTGTTGATGCGTTTGGTTTCCCCGATTATCTTTTAAATTCTGCTTTGGGTGAAAATGAAGGCGATGTGTATGAAAAAATGACCGCTATGGCCGAAAAAGAGCCTCTTAATCAATCTGTGGTTGCAGAAGGTTATCAAAATTATATTCGCCCTTTAATTCATGGAGGAAAAGCCAATTGGAAATTTGACAATGATGGCATAGCAAGACTTTAAAACCTATAAACACAATAAAATCAATGTAGAAGAATATTTATTTTAAAAATCAGTTGAACTAAGATTTATATATCCTGAGTCGTATTCTCTCCTTATAAGCATCGTATAGTTACATATTTTTTTTTATTGCTCCTTCTCAAATAGAACACTTACAATAAACACGATATATCTTAGA
The DNA here is from genome assembly GCA_016758985.1 of Mucor saturninus. Classification (NCBI taxonomy): domain Eukaryota; kingdom Fungi; phylum Mucoromycota; class Mucoromycetes; order Mucorales; family Mucoraceae; genus Mucor; species Mucor saturninus. The sequence continues at coordinate 13,572 of JAEPRD010000167.1, forward strand.
CTTTTAAAAACTTTTCTAATAGCTTTACAGCATTCAGATTGGTTTAATTGAAGAGCTCATCGAATCAGCTAACGGTTGGAGCAAACTATCAAGTTCGGAATTGTTGATTATGTTGTGATAAACCCGTCTTCTTCTAACTGTACTATTTGAGCAAGGGTGCTTTTTGTCACATTGTCCTTTAACTGATCTTTCACATTTTTGAAGCAACTAACATTTACACGAGCAGAAGGTCCGTTTCTAATCACAGAGCATGCAATAGTCTGAAAATTGCTGGATAGCATTTTTGCTTAGGAATTGGTTTTTTGTGGAGTGTCATACTCATACAATGTCCAGATGGTATATGGGCGAAACGCTATATTATGTGCAATTGAGCTAAAAGATTGACACTGGGTATATGTTGATAAGCAGTGAAACTTGGACCTGACCTGTCTTAGCTGATATAGATAGGTCTCTTGGTTGATGGATGTGGCTGATTCATTTTCTATCAACAAATTTGCCAACTGTATTGAAGTAACATCAAGGTAAATAGACGTGTTTTGTATAGGAGTAATATGGTTTGTGCTGGGACCTATTTAAATGCTTAGACTTGAGCTTTTTCCCAACCGTACACTAGAAGTTACTAGTAAATTGAATGCCGTGGTTCCAATTTTCAACTTGGTAGAATTGTCTTCCGGCGCTTGAATTATAGTGATCCAGCCATACTTGGTTTCCTTTTCTGGATAAGATGAAAGATGAATTGATGTTGCGAGTCTTCGTTCAAAGTGCGAATCGGTACTCTTTAAACGACCATGCGGCTCGACGCAGTTTAGAAGAATAGCGGAGGACCGTTCCATCAAAATTGCCCCTGCAAAAAATTGTGAAACCGCATATCTGTACTGTGGGAAAATCAGCCAGTCTCTGTTGATACTTTCACATATTTGCTTTGAAAGTTCTGTATATTTAGGACTTGATATGGATTTATAGAAGGGGCTGGTCGTGATGAAATGGTGGAGCAAGACATTTCCATTTGTAGCTATGCATCTCCTGTTACACTTTTAGTTTTTACATGACGCGTCCACTGCCCAACAGGCTGGTCAACAAGAACATCTTGTATGTTTTCTAGAGAGGTGAGAAAATGATAGGTTTTTCCGTCCAGGGACGGCAACATAACTGCTTCCCGATCTCCAATACTGGTCAGTAATATACGCTTTTCTTGCTCAGAATCTGGGAGTGAAAGAGCATTTGATGCCAACAATATAGAGACTGGTTAATTTTCCCGCAGTACAGATATGCCGTTTCTCAACTTTTTGCAGGGGCTAGTTTGATGTAACTGTCCTCTGCTATTCTTCTAAACTGCGTCGAGCCGTATGGTCGTTTAAAGAGTACCGATTCATACTTTGAACGAAGACTCGCAACATCAATTCATCTTTCATCTTATCCAGAAAAGGAAACCAAGTATGGCTGGATCACTGTAATTCAAGCACAGGAAGACAATTCCACGAAGTTGAAAATTGGAACTACAACATTTAATTTACTACGGAAACTTAACAACGCCGGTTTTATCGTCCAAATCCATTTGTCTAATAAGTTCTCCAAGTCGGTTCCTGGTTGAAGTTGAGAATGGTTGATACGCAGTCTGCTGCTTAGAAAGAATATGTCGACGAAATCTTTCACAAGTGTTAAGATCGATATGTCTGTGCAAATTTTCATGAGTGCGCGCAGGCTCTAGCAAGAGAACTGACGGATATGGTTCACATAGCTCCTTGTATATAACAATAAGCCATGTTTCATATGTAACTGATTTCAAAATCCAATTCTACCATTTCCCAGTTTGCGGGTAAATAGTCAATTTGATCTGCGCAGGAAAAATCTTGAAGTAACAATTATCACAGCGGAGAAAAACTCAACTTATCAAGTACAATTGAAGAAAATAACGTGTAGGAAGTGGGTGATGAGGTCAAGAGGATTGACGTGGTTGATACGTTTGATGCTGTTGATCCAAAGTCCAAAAGATCACGCTTGCCCTCGCGGACACTTATCGACTTGCTGTCCACAGCATTAATTGTGTCAGTCACCTTGATAAAATTGTTATCATTAATCTTGGCAATGTTCTCCGGCATCAATTCGCTCAGCACTTGATCGCACACATCGTTTAAGGTAAATTGACCAAATATCTTTGTCATGTCAGAGCTGTGATCCTTAGGTGCAAGAAAGAGGATATCGGTGAAAGCGAGCAGTTCTTTCAGCGATGTTTCGAGTGGTAAGAGGAGACCAATAGTAGTGATATGTTAACGATATTGCTGAGAAAAGTCAGTGATGTTAGTGTTTCCAACAGTCCAAGGTGTAGTTGGAATTGCATTGTCCATAGTATGGTCAAGGGCTAGAGATGACGCATTGTTGATGATGAAAGGAGTCGTTGTTGCGCTGCTGCTTGATTCGAACGCTTCATCCTCATTTTCTTGTTCCGTGACATTATTGTTTCGATCGACGTTATCTTGGATATCAGGTGTCACTTTCATAATCAAGCTGTCGACAAAAGATGAGCAGCTTGCACGCGAGCGTACTACCGTTTCTTTTTTGGCTCGCTCTTGCCAAAAAAGCGACAAAGTTGACAGTGTGGTATTTGACAAAATATTACAATAGAAAAGTAATGAGATAAAAGTATATCTTTATTCGAGGTAAAAATAGACTAAAAGAACTCTGCTGTTATGAAAATAATTGATCCTTTTTATATTGCACAACTCTCCTGAGTTTTAATGATGAGTCAACCTTTCTGGTTTTGGAATAGATCTATACTTTGTTTCCCGCCTTGGGTTAAATGAATACTACTCGTTAGAATTGTTTCCAGTTAACGTTGTCCCATATCAACAGATCGGGAGCATGAGTACTCTAATAAATCTTTAGTGTTACTAGACACATATTTATCAGATCATGCAACGGTTACTGTAAAAGATGCATACTTGTTTGTCAAGTGTAATTGGCAGTAGAACATTATAGTTGATCATTTATTCATTATCTTTGTAATGAATAAAATACGATCCCAAATATAAAATGTCTTATCGTTATTTGTATATTTGGTTGTAGAAGATAGGTATCCATTAATTCATACACTATTTCTTTATACTCTTTATCAGCAGTATAAATATATCAATATATAAGTAAATGAACCATTTATATTAATAGCTGTTCTATTCTCTCTCTGGGTAGCTAAGCCATTGAGAGAACTATTAATATTAAGTTTCTCTTTCTTATAATTCTTGATTTGATCTGAGAAGCTTCTCTTCTCGATCGGTGATATCGTAACTCAGTGGTATAACATTCTGTATCCAACTGTCATTCGTATATCGTGTTTAGGCCAATCATGCAATCTTTAATATAGAAGTATGTACTCGTAGTAGGAGAAGTTGTATAGCAGTATACAAGTGTATGCTGGTATGCAACATCAAAGGTTGTTTTAATTTCATAGTTTTATTTATTTAAACGATTTGCTTATTTATTCTTAAGTGAATCGTACCCAAATGCGACAGACAGTGCTTATCCACAATTTCAAATCATCAAGTAAGTTTTTCCTGGTATGGTCATCGCTGATATATTTGTTCAGTATGTTTCGGTATCTTGGTTTTTGTGTTAAGTCAAAGTATAGAGCAAAAGATTCAAGACTCAGAGTGTCAAGATTTTCCAAACACCATTTGGCATCAGAAGGTGGTGAGCGCTGGCGCTTTTTTCTTGGTTCTCTTGGGCTATTCGAATTTTGTGGTGGATTTCGCTTTTTACCTGCTGGAGTCATGATTGGTGTTGGAAATAGAAAAGCAAAGCCCTGAAAAAATAAAAATCTGATTGAGGCAAATAGACAATGTCTACACCTACGTCTTTTAGTAAATTTTCCTACGTTTTTTTAGAGCCACGTGATCCATTCTTTTCTTACGTTTTTTGGAACCAACAAAGACGGCTTACTACTCCATATTCTGACCCACCGTTGTTGATGTTGTAAGATTCATGCTTACAATACATACAACTGGTAATGGGAAAGTCTTTATTATATAGAAGAGTCTAGCTTTAGCCGTAATAATAAAAAAAGGTAATATTTTAGCGTATTTATAAAAAAACAAAAGTTGTTATTAACTAACCTTTTCCCAATTTTATTATTTCTCTTTAAAAGGCAGTGTTATACAGGATATGAATAAAAAAGAGAAAAAAAAAAAAAAGATGAAGAGAAGAAGGGAAGGAAAAAAATGTTTAAATGAGTTTTATTTGTAGACTGATAAACAAGAACTGGCTTATGCCAGGATAATTTATTTGTTTATTTAATCATCCATATGTTTGAGCCTTCACATACTAGAGAACAGGCGTATTCACAGATGTAAAAAAAAACAGGCGCATAGAAAAGTACTTATCTAGAAAATAAAAGTGCATAGAAGAAAATAGAAGTACTTAAAAAAAATTATAATGAGCATTGAAGTTTTGCTTTTTCATGGGAGATGTTCTTTTTGTGCAACGGGATTAAAAAAAAAAAATAAAGATCTGCAAGATTAAACAATTTTTCACATGATTCCTTAGGCCCGTGTCCCCGTCATAATAAATAAATTTTCAAGTGTTTGAAACTAATTTAAGGCCACGCCTATAGTTACATCGATCGAGTGCGGAGCACACTTTTGCATCCATGCTACCCTTTATGCTATTATCTTCCAATGTATTTTTTTTAGATAAAGAAAAAGGTATATAGGCGTAAATAGCGCCTCAAGTTATCAAATATTAAATTAACCCCAACATTAGACATCTAGAATGAAGCATTTATTGGTATTGTAAAAAGGGGTAAAACTATACTATGATAATGACAATGATTTACAAAAAAGAATAACAATTCTATTTTGGATCAATAGAATAAGGCTACAATTTCTTTATTGCTTGGACTGATCGACTGACCGCTTCCATTTGCTAGTAGATAACTCTAAGTTCTTTGTTGTTGCTTCAAAACCATAGTTACTTCTTCTTGTTCAAGCAGTATTTCCTAAAATGTCATCACCGTATATACATGTATATTGTCAGTAATTTCTATTTGATTCCTATAGCTTTGACTTGATTATAACCTTACCTTTAGTTTCATCAACAATTCCATCACACGATTCAAGTAGTATCGGTCTTCCCAGACCCTTGGTACAATTGCAGACCGTATCTCCACAATGCACCATTTTCCAATTCCCATACGACTGGTTGATAGTAACGTCAGTTTATTCCCAATACATTGTACAGCAAATATGCGTCTTCGCCCAAATGTCGTCCAAGATGCGTATTGGTATTGATTTATTTCGTTCTTCAAACAGTTGCTAGTATATTATGTTGAGGATGTCATAGATTATAATAAAGGAATCATCACATTACATTATAATGGATGATCATGTACAAATATTCATGGCTCACGCATCGCCCCATTTGTTATCATCAGAACCGTTGGTGTCTGTGCACAAGGTGATTCACCTTGCGACGGGTAAAATATTATAATACCATAAAAGTATAATACAATCCAATACCATCTAGGAGTTTGCGCTGGCTTACAGAAAGACAAAGCATCAATTGTTTGTTAGATGGGGAGCCTTTTTCACACCTATACAAAAAAAATATATAAATATAATCATAAACGCTTGAGCAGAAATACCATCCTATCATTTTCTTACCAAATAAAAGATAACAATTTTGTTGAGGCACTAAAATACTTGAAGATTGGAATGATATATTCAGCAAAAGGAGTACGTTCCTGGGAATTACGTTGTAAGACGGCTTGCTGCAATTCGCGTGATAATCGGACAGTATGTAACGGAGGAGTCGAATGTCTTGTCGTTCATCATCATTATCGCCTAGTTTAGCCTTGATGTCATCCATGCGGTCCAATAAATTATCCAATGTTCCATTCAAGCAAAAGTCCAAAATATTAAATGTACCGGCCTTTTTTTTGAAGCAATGTAGCACTCGTTGTTCTTCCATGTTGAGTTCATATTCTTGTCGAGTACAATCCAAAGTTTCATCACCAGAATGGGGATCAATTACCGCCACAAAATAATCATTGAGTTTTTTCGCATCATCACCATTGATCCTTGGTTTGTTTGTGGAGACAGAGGGTGGAAGCTGGAGTTTTTTTTTTTGCTTTTTTCAACAACAGTGAAGCAGCAGAATTACTTGATGCTATACATATAAAAAATCAAAATTGTATTAGCAACTTGACGAAGCTTCCATTACGCATTAAAATTACAATTTTACCAGATTCCAATTTGTCGCTGTCTTTGATTTTTCGTTTTCCGTCCTAATGAGTAGGTTAAATAGTTAGTCAATCTTGATCACAGCACCACCATCAGATCCTTAAAACTTACAGAGCTTTGGTGATAGATATTCTTGGTTAAGTTACTGCAATTGTTGTAGTTGTCATTGATATTGTCTCTCTAAATCCGTTAATCCATAGTTACAGTACTTGAGTCGCCTACTGTGATATATGTGAATCTCAAGTCAGAGTCACAAACAGCCGTTAACTTGACAGAGTAGTCATTCTTACAGTCACGAAACATAGCACCAAATTCTTCTGGAGAAGGCTTGTGGATCGTAAAGTTCTTTCCATCTACAGCACCGATAACACCGTTTAGTCGCCAAAACCGTGAGCTACAGCTCTAGCCGCTTCAGGATCAGTGGGCCAAGCCAACAAGTGACCAAGTCTTCCCTTGATTGCCTTAAGTGTTCCTCTGGTGAGTTATTATAACTACCATAGGAAGCACCTAAAAGCATGTACGCCTGACGGTATCCGACATGGCAATTAGCCAAGCGAAATAATGCCGTTGAGACCTGAATGTAGACAGGAATAGCATTGGGAGCAGCAAAATTAAACTCTTCGTGGATGGACAATTCATTGACCAAATTCTCAAAAGCGTCTTTGCCCATTCGGTAAGTTACACGATAACTGTTTACTTGATTTTCGTCATCGTCATTGAGGAAGGAGTGTTCCAAACTCTAGAAGTGATATCTACGAGTTTCTCTTCTACCGTCGGCGCCAATAACTGTTCTCGTTCTTTCAACATATTCACCCGAAAAAAAACATTGGCAAACTGGTAATTGTAACACCGTATTGGTTGCGGTAATCGTTTGCAATAAAACTGTACTGGAGACGTTGTTGTCGGTAAAGTGCAGTATTGTTTGATTCCATAATCATTTGGATATCGTCATCCATACTCTCGGCTTCTTCGTCGAGTCTAAATAAAACTTGTTGCAATTCAGCAATTACAGTTTTAAGCTTACTCTTACACACTGACCAAAACTGTTCCATGGGATTGAGTTCAGGTGAATAGGGCGGAAGAAAAATGCAACCGTAACCCCTGCCCTCAATATACAGCTGTATATCCTTATTTGTATGAATGGGTGCATTATCCATAATAATGTAATGCCCCTTAAATTCGTCATCCTGGTCCATAACATCCAATGTACTGGCAATAAAGTTAAAGTAGTGGCCTATAACTGTACCACCTTTTCTTATCACATTGATAGAATTCACTACACTCCCATTTGCTTTCCTTTTCTTTTGAGGAGCTACCGCCTTTGGACGCTTAACTCTCATATTTACGACGCCCAGACTAGATACAGCACCGAGTATAGCTGTCATTATAGCTCTTGTTTTGGGAAATTGGACAACTGCTCTAGTACCTTTTTTTGACCAAGCAAAAGAGCGTTTCATGAAATTATAAAATGGTGCTTCATCCACAAATACACAATTGCACATATAATCCATGTGGGTATCCTGCAATTTCTTGACCCATTGATATATTTCCTCAAATTTTGCTGGCTATTTCGTTCCACTGAATGAAAATGTGCTCTTTTCAAACTGATGTTGCACTTTTTTGTTACAAATCTATGCAAACTAGACTTAGGAATATCAAGATCAGCTAACCGAGTCGTCAAGCTTCCCATCATTTCGTTTAGTACAATATCAGGCTTGTTGTTAATCAGCTCAGTCAAATATCCTCTATGTTCGTTATTGAAAACAGTTGGTCTTCCTGTTGGTCTACCGCTACCAGGTTTTCTTCCAGTTGCTTCCACATTGTTATTTTCTTCTTCTTTTTTAAGCCAGTTGCGAGCAGTCGTGGGAGAGATATTTAATTTTGATGCGGCACTACGGACGCAACATCCTTTTTCATAAGTTACAAAAAAAAAGAGCTTTCTTTTCCTCATCCTTGTAAGATCTATAAGTTCCCGGATTACCCCCTATACCGTTAACTATTTGAGAAGGACTTGCCTCAATCATGTTTTGTTAGGTGCTTTCCGTTGTTTGGGAGCTTTCTCAGTTAGCTCAGATCGAGATATTGTCTATATTCAATTATCTCGCCCAAAGGAAAAAGGTCGTCATCAACCTCTTTGTCAAGAACTGCTACTTCATTTCCAGTGTCATCGCGTAATCGTCCTGTACCATCGTCCTGTAAAAAGGTGTTCGTTTAATTAAAAGAAAGACTATTTTTTTAAGCAATGAATCTATTGTTTTTCGGACTTTGAAGCAATCTATTTTTTTTTCTCAATGACGTAATTTGAAAAAATATGAACGCTTGATCTTGTAAACCTGTAAAAAAAAATGCAAATTAGCCAATGAAAACCCCCATTTAATTTGTGATTTTTTGTAAGTTTTGTGGCTCGTCTATAAAATCCAGGTACTATCAGCATCAACTCTTACAAGATACAGACGTAAAAACTACGAGTTCACATCAAAATATCGGTGCCTCAGCTACGAGAGTCAGGAGAGGGACGTGTTAACGGCTTTGATAGTAGTAATTTCACCTGCCTGAAGGAAAAAGGCTTTAATGGAAAGTTGTTTTTTTTTTCACAGCAAGAAAGTATTGATACTCAATAACTTGTGTCAAAAACCGTCAATCGATTACATATATTGATTAAAGGATAGCTCTAGGCCGCCCAAAAACCACAGATTTGAAAAAAGCGATGATTAGATTACGTTAGTTTGAAACCTCTGACTGTTCACTGCACTATGTTAAGGTGATTATTGAGGATCTTAGTATGTAGAAAATCTTGGAACATCGTGTATCAACTTCCCTGTTGACGATGACTACCCAATAAGGGTTCCCAACCTGGCAAGCGTGACTTTTTCTGCCAATATAATCAAAAGGGCTGCATAAATTGTTTTTTTTTTATAATCAAAGAAACTTTCTTTGTTCCTTTATTTCCCATGTCTGTGGATTCGACTGATTACAGATACCTGAAATATACCAAAAGAAATGCCAGTGTAAATCACCCAAACTTTGATTCCGAGCTAGATTCCTCGTTTTCTTCCATAGAGCATGTACCTACAGCTCATAGCAGAACTAGATCAGTTGCCGCAAGTAAAAAAAGAAAATAGAAAAAAAAAAGATGATTGTAGATTAATTCTTTGAAGTAGTTTCGAGGAATGGTAGGTCTTCCGCTAATGAAAGTCAAAAGGCCAAGTCATTTTTATCCGAGCCTGTGAGAAAAAAACCAATTATGCCGCTTACAGAACAAGTGCTTGCGATTCATAATCGCACTATTGCTTATAGACCGCTTGAATATCCAGAAACCAATTTAGTGGAACAAAGCTTATTGGAAAGGGTGGACGAACGATGTAAAAATATAACACAAGAATTTGATGAAAAAATCACGGTATAAGTTGGGAGCTATTAGTATGAGTCAATAGTAAGGAGAAGACTTAATTAGTTTACTAGAAATTAGAGACACAATTTGCAAAAGCAGAATTGGAGTTTAGCCAAACACGATGTGATATTGAAGAATTAAATGCGATGGAGAAAGAGTATTTAAACCAGGGTATTCAGACAGACTTAGTAGCAAAAGATATACAAGATGGAATGGCATGGAAACAAAAAGCAGAAGTGCTGGAGGATTTTGTAGATCAAACACGAAAGATTATATGGGATACTTCTTTTATTCCTCTTAGTGCCGTATGCCGACAGTTACCCACTGAACATGATGATGATGATGAGGATGAGGATATCTGTGATTATCATCGCAAGAAAATCGAGAGGCTTAGATTAAAGTCAGACAGGGAGAGACAATCATATTATAATGACGACAAAGCAACTTTACAGAGAATATCAAATTGGTCAAAAGCTTTGCAGCATCATTAATTTTTAATTCTCCTCTTTTCTCTCTCAAATGAATAAAATTGACATTAACCCTGATCGTCCACTTTTGGTTGGACCCGAGACCCCCACAAAGCCCTTTCCCTTTTCTTTGCAAGGAACTGTTGTTAAAGGCTACGGCAGAGGCTCAAAGCAACTAGGCATTCCTACTGGTAACTATATAAACACTTCCACCCGAAAAGGAACTGACATTATTAAAGCAAACTTGTCCGATGAGGCCATTAGTGCTCTTGTTTCCGGGCTTGAGACTGGCGTCTATTATGGCTGGACACAGATTGGCGAAAGTAAAAGTCAAGTATACCCCATGGTGATGAGTTTGGGTTGGAATCCTTATTTCCAGAATGAAAAGAGATCAGCAGTAAGTGATTATTTTGAAAATGATATTTTTTATTCACTAAAAAATAGGAAGTCCATATAATTCATGAATTTCCCGAGGATTTCTATGATGCGCCTATTCGTGTATTAGTATTAGGGTTTATAAGACCAGAACAGAACTATCCTTCGCTTGGTAAGGAAATTTGCATTTATATCATCATTATCTCTTTTGTATTTATATTGTTTTCTTTAAAGCTTCCTTGATTACAGACATCAAAACCGATGTAGAAGTAGCAAAGCACTCATTGAAAAGGAAAGCTTATATGGAACAAAAGAATCACGCATTATTCTTTTAGAATACATAAACTAGGGTATACTAGTCTTACACATATTTTAAAATCTTTTCAAAAAAAAAAAAACCTATTGGTAGCGACTGTAATTTTTCAATATCGAATGCATTGGTATCAATACAGAACGAGGATATACCTAAAAATTGATGCATCTGAAACTAGTGTATGTGTAAATGGGCTTTTTCTTTATATTGTCAAACAATTCCACCGTTATGGCTTATACTTTTAGCATTGCATGCACCGTGAAATACATTTGTGCTGCTAACTTAATAATAACGCCAGAGACTAAAGAAACAATCTCACTAGAATGCGAGAGAATAACTACTGGATAAATCATACGAGATCTTTTTTTAATAAGCATACATGTAACATATTTAGGTAAAAGCAATCAAGAAACATAGCTAGAAAGGCATAGCAAATACCACATTGGTTAGCTGATTGAATATACAGATAGCTACATGCCTTTTACATCCATCATCCAAACATATAGATACTTTTACTTTATAGATTCATTCTTTATTGTCTTTTTATTAATTATGGACCGCAATTATTTCAGTATACAGTGATATCTTTCAAAATGCACAGTCAATCAAGCAATAGACAAGTGAAAGAATCACAACCCAATCGAGCGCGAATTGGCCAATTAAAAAATAATAAGGCGGCGTTGTGTTTCAATGTTTAAATGAGTCTTCCTAAAAGAGGAAGGTGTGAAATGGCGCCATGCTTGGACATCAGTCATTTGCAGAAAGACATTGATGTTGAGTCAACACTTCCAAATCCAGCTGTTGTTAATCCAAGACGAAAGACGGTAATTTAGATGAATTTTTAACCATTTGAGTTCAATAAATAAATCCCAATTTTTTATCATAAAAAAAAAGTGTATGTACATATTAAAGGGAATTTGTTTTTTTTTCTTAGGGGAGTCTATGCAGTGGTTAACTTTCTATAGGCAATGATATCTTGGATGGTAATCATTTTGATGTTGTGCTTCTTTGCAAAAGCGAAACAGTCATCCCGTCTTGCCATATCACCCTCATCATCATCCTCTTTAATGATCTCACCAATACATGCAACAGGAGCGACACCGGCTAATTTGCAAAGATCGACACCAGCTTCGGTATGACCAAAACGTTCGAAGGTTCCGTTAGGCACGGAGCGAAGAGGCAAGATGTGACCGGGACGCATGAAATCCTCTGGCCTACTTGTGGGATCGGCCAATTTACGACAGGTCAAGGCACGATCGTGAGCTGAGATACCTGTGGTGGTGCCATGAGCATAATCACAAGATACGGTATATGCTGTTCTCATTAACTCTGTATTTCTTTCCACCATCAATGGCAACTGTAATTCATCTAAACGTTCGCCTGTGGTAGGAGCGCATATATATCCACTTTGTTTGTCAGAAGAAAAAGGGTATTAGTCATCGTAAGATAAATATGGAAAAGAAACAAACCTGGAGTAACGAATCAAAAATGCCATTTGCTTTGTGGTGATTTTTTCTGCGGCAATAATCAAATCACCCTCGTTCTCGCGATCTTCATTATCCATGACGATGACAAACTTGTTGGCAGCTACATTACACTCTCCTCATTAGTGTCCCCCTCTTCTTTCTTCTTTCTTCCTTGTTTACTTACCAAAGTCTTCGAGTGCCTCCTTGACAGAATCAAATTCATACTTCATTGTGTTCGTTTTAGTCTCTACCATTTTGTTATGTGATAAAATAGTTGTTTATGGTTAAGAAAAAAAGAAGAAAAAATATAGATGCAGCTTTATTTCTAAACCAGTTGAGTTTTTTCGAGTTCCGGGGGTGGGGACTGGGAAACAAATTAATGTGTCAGCACAAAGATGCTTTCAAATGTGTGAACGTTTTTAAAAGTTCGGTTACATATTTTTCCGGCTGACATATGAATTTATAATCAAGATTCTACAGAAATATGCAACTCACTCGATGTATGCAGTCTTCAGGGGAGGTAGAAAATAAAGCAAGTAATGCATCTGTATACACCTTGCTTACCCTCATCTGTAAGGAAACCCTTCCACTTTTATCTAATTATAATAAACTAGTGGTGACACCATAGATACCTTAATTTAATCCCGATTTGAGGGTATGCTGATACTTTGATCTGTCTTTACGGCTTAGCTTTTTGACTTTATGTCAACCAATATAGAAGTCGTTTGTGTCACAAACACCTGAAGCCTTGTCGTTCATTTTTCTCGATCTGCTGTGTACTATCAGGTTATTTACCAGCTTTTTTTTTTTTTTTTTTTTTTTTTTTTTTTTTTTTTTTGGTAGTGTTTGCTTGATAAATGTTCGTGTCGCACTATAGAAATGATCTTGAGATACCAATAAACTTTCCCAGCTACATGATAACGTGCTTTATTTTATTAACCAATGATATTATTGTATTTTGTGAATCGTAAAAGCAGAATAGGAGTGCATAATATAATTTGCTACCCAAGAAGAGCGCAAATAATTTATCTTTCTTTTTCTTTTCACTCTCTCAAAATACAAAATGTTAAAAGTGGTCCACTCAGTCTCGCAAGAGACAAAGTGCTTTTCCATTGCTACAGTCGTACTTTTGTGCGTGTTTTATACGCGTATGACATCGGAAAAGAAGAGTGATATTCCTGTACCGGATTCAGCCTATCCGTACATCGGTCACCTGCTTTCACTGGGAAGCTTGCCTTCAGAAACCATATCAAAATGGCATGAAAAGTATGGACCTATTATAAAAATGTATATGGGGGCTCAAACATGGCTTTCAGTGGATGATCCTATACTAGCGCATAAGATATTTGTGACGCATGGTGTAGAAACTTCTTATAGACCGCATTCTACCTATGCCTATTATTATTATAGCGCGCAAGGAAAGTAAAGTGATACGTTTTTTTTTTTGTGTAGTCAGGAGAGAGAAACTGATATAGGTAATTTTGACAGGGGTATTGGCTTTTCTCAACCAGGCGCAGGATGGAAAGAAGTCAGGTCAGCAGGTAAACTGTCAAAACAAACAAGGTAAAATATGAACTAAAATAAAAAATCCAGTTGTTTCTGTGATGGCGCCCAGACAGATCGAAAGATATACCGACATGATTCAGCAACAGGGTCAAAACTTAATTACACAATTAGAAGCGATTACGGAAAAGGAAGGAGCGGTGAACCCACTGAAGCATTTGGAGCTCTATTCATTAAACGTAATTTTTTCTGCCTGCTTTGGTCGAGCATTTCGATCCGTCCAAGATCCTGAGTTCATTACATTGATTCAGTTAATCAATAAGAGTCTAGAGTTTGCTGGGCTGCAAAACGACTTGCCAAATTTCTTACCTGCACTTTCTTTTATGGATCGCTTAACTGGTATACAAGGCAAGATGAAAAATTTCATTACTCAGCAAGTCAATCCTGCAGTCAAACGGTTTATTCAGGAAGCAAAAAAGAGTGACAAACCCAATATAGTCAATTCGCTAAAAGAAAACGGATACACTTTTTCAGAGGAGGAAATGAACGTTTTAATGTGTAAAACTGATATAAAATAACTGTGAAAATGACAATTCTTTACTGACTTGATATTTTAGTTGATTTGATTGGAGGAGGAACTGATACAATCGCTGTTACTTTATCGTGGAATATAGCTATCATGTGTAATTATCCTCAGGTCCAAAAACAAGTAACAGCAGAGATTGACAAATTCATGGAAGAAAACGGTAGACTTCCTCAATTCAAAGAGAGAGCTCAGATGCCGTATAGTATATCTGTTATTAAGGAATGCATGCGGTTCAAGCCTACCACGTCCTTTGGCATCCCTCACGCCGTGAAGAAAGATGGTAAGTAAAAATCATTCTATTTACTCATAAATTATTGACAAGTCTATGTAAAGTGATCGTAGATGGATATACTATCCCAAAAGATGCCACAGTTATTTCAAATATGGAAAGTATGCATAAAAACACCAGCATGTATTCAGATCCGGACATTTTCAAGCCAGAGAGATTCCTAAACCATACCAAAACAATGCAAGCAGCTGCTAATGGTAAACTTGAAGAAAGAGATCATTTTGTTTTTGGCTGGGGAAGGTTAGGCATAAAAAGGACAAAGATAAATCATGACATAGCTCAACTTTTTTTTTTCTTAAATAGACGTGTTTGTCCAGCTATCCATATGGCAGAAGTAGAGGTTTTTTCGGCGTTTATTCGAATCTTTGCTCATTGTTTTGTGGAACCAAGTTCAGATGGGATGCCAGATATCGACCATGCGCAGAACATCGGTATAAACCTTTTGCCACGTCCATATAAGGTCAGGCTTGTTAAAAGAATGACAGGCATGGCACCTGTATAAGATTACGAAATAAAAAGATAGAAATTATTTTCAATTTTATACACGTGGTTACATTTTTTTTTAAAAAAAAGGTACAATGTCGATCATTTCAACATGTCACGCAACGCGATAGTTACATCATTGCCAGGCAACAAAATGATCATTGCTTTGAGCAGTAATGGGCTTTTATTTTTTTTTAGGGCTGATTTGTGATTTGGTAGTAAGATATTTGTTCTGTTTACACCATAGCAGCTGGGGAGGAGATTAGGTTTAGATGAAGAATTTAACGCCCGGGCCCTCTCGATGGTATTACAAAGGGTTTTTGCATCGACAGGAGAGGTCTATAACTAGCGGGATGAAAAAAGTTCTTGCCAAAATCAGTCACGTAATTTTTTTGAGCCAAAAGTTTTCAACTGACTTTGTAAAAGGAGAGGGATCCCCAGTTGGTGGATAACCAAAATGTTTGCCTACGTCAATAAGCAGGCAAGTCACATCAAAGACTTTATATTCGAATGATTAACCCCATCCAATTGTCCTCAACCTTATAACAGTGAACAATAGGACGGGGGCAACGTTGTTCAACAGGAAATTAAACTCAGCCTGAAACAGTCTTTTTTTTTCTTACAAAGGTAGGAGACAAAAAAAGGCGAAAGAAAAACATTTTTTTTTTTTTTTGCTCTTTGTCTCTATTATTATTTAATTATTTAAACCCTAACCCTTTTATTATTTACATACAACAAAAAATAAAGCCCAAAACACAGTCCAATAATATTCAAGAAAAAATACAAGAGGGAAAAAATATAAAGGAATTAGAGACGAGAGAGCCTAAAAACAATGCCAGAATGGAAGACTCATCACCACCCACACCAGAATTACCGGAACGTAAGAACCGACTATCTTCTAACAGTGGAATCAAGCGAAACAAAGTGAGTCGGGCATGTGACGAATGTCGAAAAAGAAAGGTACCTTAAAAAAAGGTTGGGTTGCATATTTAAACAATACTGCTTGTATCAACTCGCCAAGTTTCACTGAGCACACAATTATATTAAACTCAGATTTTTTTATTTTTTTTATTTTGTAGGTACGTTGCGATGGAGCTCAGCCTTGTGCAAGATGTCAAAAGTCTTCTACAGAATGTATCTTTTCAAATGTCACACCAAAAAGAGGCCCGCCCAAACAATATTTAGAACCATTTGAAAGCAGATTAAAGACTATCGATAACGTACTACAAGTGCTTGAACTCTCTTTAGATGATATAAAAACAACACAATTAAATAACGATTGGGAAACAAAAGGTAGAGCTTAATCTTTACATATCTTGACAGCAAAAACTCATGCTTAACCTGATAGATCCCATGATTGAAATAAATACACAACTTGATGTCACAACAATTGGACATGCTTTATATATACCTGATTATCCTGCTCGCGTAGATCGTATCGAACAACAGACGGACATACAAAATTTACATACTGAACCACCACAGCCACATATGATGTCTACTATTATGGTCGCTCCCAGAATGGATTTAATCCAATCCTATCTGGATCATGTACATCCATCCTTACCGTTTATTCAGCAATCATCATTAAACCAACCTCAATTATCCACTCTATTACTAAATGCTATTTATGCTGTCTCTTCACGATTTATCAATTCATCGGCTGCTCAAAATAATGATCCCCCGGGCTGGCCCTACTATAAAAAGGCACTTAGTCTAATTGATTTGTATGCTGATGCTCCTCGATTATCTACCGTACAAGCACTCGTTTTATTAGCAAAATACCATGAACACATTCAAAGACCTGGTTTCTTCTGGAGAACAAAATTCTTTATACAGCTGGCTGTCAAGATGTCGAGTGATTTAGGCCTTTGGAAAGAACCAGCGCCAAGTACGCGATCAAACTGTGCTTTTGAATACGAAATAAGGGCAAGAACGTTTTGGGCTCTCTATATATATGAAGTTTTAATGAGGTAAATTTTTGATTCACTATGTTTAAAAACAAATTCCAGAAATAATAAAAATAAAGCCCCGCATTAGCACTGAACAAGGATTACAGCTGCAGTTTTGTCAAGAAGAGTGCACGGTCAAATACCCGCACGTCCTTTCCGATGAATCAAATAATGATTCCAAAGCCGTTTCGGATTTTCATTGGCTGTCCAAGGTGATACACAAGCAGGCGGCTGTACTTGAATTTATGCGATGGAGACATGACTCTGCCAACGAATTGACCGACGAGCAAGAGAAATTCTCGATCCTGGAAAACGATTTATTGGAGTTGGGTGCGCGTTTACCCCAAATGACAGAAGAGAGTAGCGTACATTCTTATTTTGTGCACTTGATATATCACTCAGTCATCATTTTGCTCTATCGACCTTATGCACTCTCGGATGAGTACCAAGAACCAACATACATTTCACACTGTTTCTCATCGGCTTCAACAATAACTCAGATTGTGGATCATAGTTTAAAGAAGGAAGGTTCGGATGCATTTTATCCTGTCACGCGTGGTAATCAACAGATCATTTACTGCCTTACTGCTGCTCTCACCATTCAAAGGTCGCTTCGAAATATGTACTCGTACCAGTCCTCCGATATGGCAGGCGAAATGTATGATCGAACATGGACACTGTTACAAATACTGATACCCAAATCACCCGTCACCGAATTGGAAACGAGTCACCAAGACGTGCCACCGTCCATGTGGATTGATAAAGCTCCTGATTATTCAATGCTTTCACCTTCAAATACGTCTTCTACTCGATCTTCGCCTGTTATTCCTACTCTCAAATCACCCCACAGTCCAAGTTTGCCAACACCCACTATTCGAAAAAGGCATTCAAGAGCCTCACTTCAATTTCCTACGACGGATCTTAATTATGTTATGCAATCTAGTAGCTCTTATGTCCCTGAGCTTATCACTCATCGTATGCGACCTGCAGCAAACAGGTCACCCTATGCCAGCAACCGGTTGTCTGCCCCCGCTTTGGGTTCATTGTATCAACAATCCCCTTATTTTCACCAATCACAGCAACAACAACAACAACAACAACAACAACAACAACAACAACAACAACAACAACAACCACAACCACAACCACAGCAACAACAACAACAGCAGCAGCAGCAGCAGCAGCAACAGCAACAGCAACAACAACAACAACAACAGCAACAACAACAGCAACAGCAACAGCAGCAGCAGCAGAAGCAGCAGCAGCAACAACAACAACAACAGCAGCAGCAGCAGAAGCAGCAGCAGCAGCAACAGCAGCAACAGCAGCAACAGCAGCAACAGCAGCAACAGCAACAGCAACATCAACAGCAACAGCAACAACAACAGCAACAACAACAGCAACAACAACAGCAACAACAACAGCAACAACAACAGCAACAACAACAGCAACAACAACAGCAACAACAACAACAACAACAGCAGCAACAACAACAGCAACAACAACAGCAACAACAACAGCAACAACAACAACAGCGCCAAAGAATGTCGAGCTATTCACAACCATCATCGCCAACTACAAGTCAGTTTGGAAGCGAATATAGCGGGATGAACAGTAATGGGGGAGGTAATACAATGGCGCCGACGTTTCCAGCAACGCCACTACGATCGACGTCAATATCACGAAAGACAGGAATACTACGGAGTTCATCTTCAGTGGGAGAATTTGTGGTGCCATCGCAGCAACGTACACGTACGGCGAGACCTTATATCAATTTACGCCGACATACACTGACGAACTCTACACCGCCGGATCTTTCGAATGTGATCATGGCGAATACGTCTCCGTCTTCGACATCGACTCCATCTTCTGGGGTTATACCACCTTCTCCTCGTAACTTGCATGCGATAGCGGTTCAAAATAACCGGTTTTCAGCGCCTGTAATGAGCAACAATACCCAGTTACCTTATATGATACCAATCACCCAACAACAACAACAATATCACCAACAAAATATGATGCTGGATCCTTCTTTCCCAATGGATCCAGTCATACCTGATTCTCCCAATGAATCCATGATGGGATTATTATTAAATCCTTGGGATTTTTCTCAACATCCATAAGCAAAGGAAATATCGTTAAACATAAAAAGAAAAAAAAAAAAAAAAAAATGTTCCTCATTCCATATATCAAAAAAATTAAGTACCCTTCTCCCAACTATACACACCCCTAAACAATAGAAATTAAAAAAAAAAATGTTATGCTTATTACCAACTACAAATTGATCATTACTGTTATTGTTTTGTTTGTGTCATATAATTTTTGGCATCTGTTTTGTATTCTCAACTAGAATTGTCATAAAATGACGTTAGTAACCAATAAGCCTTGTTTTTTCGTAGTTGCCAACCGGCTGTAAATAGCTTGATAGTTGTAGTTGTTTTGTGTGCACAAAACAAACAAGCTTTTACGAAAATTGTTAAAAGATCAATGAGTATATCTGTGCTAAATTACTCACCTAAATAGACCGAACCCGAATATCAAAGAGGATCGGAAATCATAATAGTAACCTGGCTTACATCCGTTGATATGCTTTATTATCAGCATATAGTCATTGCTGTTGCGTAACAGGTTTTGCTTAAACCAGCCTCTTCTTCTTTGAGACTGATGGTACAAACCAATGAGAGCCTTTCTTCATCTAAAATATAGATTTTACGTTTTAAAGCAATATTGAAGTGTTTATAGAAATTTTAATATTTGTAGCCATCACATATGCTTTCCAAATAACCCACGTTCAAATTTTGACGCATTTTGGTTAGAGCTGTTAAGGTCACAGCAGATGCAAGAACATAAACCACCCATTGAAATTATACACAGATGAGTAGGTAAAGCCAATTGTTCTACCAAAGACCTTGTATACATATAAATGAGTGTTCATTATTGTGACAAAAAACATGGAATAAGAATGAACAAGTTTGAATATAATAAGTGCTGTTGCCAAAGACGATGTATTTATTGATAGTACAATTAGTGGATCCTCTCAATGGTAAGTATTTTGTTAAATTTATATATGTGTTCAAATATTAAATATTTTTTCACTTTATTATATTCACAATGTCACAGAAATCCTCCTTCCAATATATATTTAATCACATGTACTAATATTATCTAGCGTTCCAATATCGTGCAATACTTGAAGCCGATTGAGAAACGCCGCTTGATGTAGAGCTTCCACTTGAAGAACTGCAACAACCACCCATAGTAATAACGAAGAGTAAAAAACAATAAATTACATTTTTTTATATACCCATAAGTGAGTGATATTCAGCAAGTGTGGCTCATTGTTATAAGATTGACTACTAATTACAAAATCAGGTTCAAAAGTTGAATTGCTTAGCTTCAGGAAGTTTAGTTATAACCATTATGTTTCTTCGTATAAATCAGGATTCCTGTTGTTAATTCTATCCAAATAGTTGCTAACTCCCTGACCCCCCCCCTCCTCGCCATACTTGACCAAATTGTGTCAGTGATTGAAAATAAGGCTTCTCAATTGAAGTTGACATATATTCTATACTATTATAATAATCAATTGTTGTTTTTATACATGTAGAACATCCTATATAATTGCTAGACGACTGTTTTAGTGTTTATCAAACAACTTGCGTACCTTATTATCTTTACACAACGCAGCAACAGCGACAAATATAATAATCCTTTAGTATTGAACAAAAGAAATACTTTTATCAACCGAACTATTATTTATTTACCTAAGTTGAAATCGAATTTAAACGCTTAACGTAGGTAGTACAAGCATAAACGTTCAGTTAGTGATTTAAAAAAACGTTTGCATTAGTTGCTTTTTATACAAGACATTAAAATTACATTGTACAGCAAAAAAAAGTCATTAAAATGAGAACAGATTAAGGTTCTTCGGTATAGAAAAGATTAACGATAAAAAATTAATTGTATGGAGTGGGGGTTTTAAAATTAACTGAACCCTACCAACTTAATATGTTGTCGAAAAGGTTCATTTGCTTGTTAGACTCGCCACAAGAACAATGACTAATTACATTTCTCTATTAAATTTTGGTCATTATTCTTCCCTTCCAAAAGCTTGCGATGTCTCCAATTAAATTATTTACACGCGAGAAGAAGCTTGCCCATTATATATAAAAAATTTCCGATGTTTCTTCAAAATTTTTGGAATTTCGTTTTGCAAAGAGACGTTTATCAACTCTACGTATGGATTATTAATCGAGATCATAATCTAAAGTACTACCAGACAGAAAAACAATATCTGTACACTCATCTTAAAACAGATAAATGCTCTTGCTTTGATAACATTTATTAAATTTGTCAAATAAATATAAATGAAACATGTTGCTATGTTTAAAGGCAGTTAAGTTAGTGATAAGCATTATTGTATTGCCTTTACAAGTGTGTAGTCCGATTGTAGTAAAAGTGGTTATTTTATTATGTGGCTTTACATGTAAAAGTAAAAGCAGTAAAATCCATTAATAGGCAAGCAATCTGTCTCCACAAACATTCATAAGACTTTCTCCGTCTGACAATGCCTTCCATGCTGAATCAAATTTTCCAATTGATATTTCCATATTTTTTTTTTACAGCCGCATCTAAGAAAAGGGTTTTTAATTGTTGTTAATTACTTGACTGAATACTTACGAAATATTATTGATGGGCAAAAACGGATCTTGAATAGTAATAGGCGTACTGGAGTTTCTGTAAGACTTTCCACCTGCTTGAGCAATAGAGACTCCACCTGTTATGTTGTTTACATCCGCATAGTACCGAAAAAATGCAATCAAGAGCGTTCCTAAACTATCACTGTTATAGCTAGTCCATGTAGTTTTATTTTCCAATACAGTGTTCAAATCTTCATTGCCGCTCTTAATTATTACACATGTGTGATATAAAAACCGCATTTCCTTGATAATGTTATCATATTTTGTTGTAGCTACAAACTTTTTGTTTTTGTTGTACAAACAATCCTTAAAGTTACAAGTACTGTTTTTCGATAGTTCTTGAAGACAGGGGATAACTGGTTTATCCAACCCATTTATCAAAAAGTTTAATACCAAGATAATCAGTGAATATGTGCCTAAAAACGGATCTCTATCCTCCACTGATTAAAAGTTAATAGGGATAGCTCCATTTTATTTATTTTTTTATTTTTTTATTTTTTTATTTTTTTATTTTTTTATTTTTTTGCAAGAACTTTTTACCTCTTTTGATTAATTGCGATCGGCAGAAATAAAAGACGACACATATCAACGGTCTAATCCTTTCATCTAATTCAAGATATGTTTTAATCAACTTTTCTCTTTCATAAAGCATGCGATTATCAATTCCAATTTGACAGTTGTACCCGGACAATGAGTCTGTAAATAAAAAAACGTCTTTACGGTCACGACGTTCAATATCAACCATTCCGATATTTTGCAAGCATTCGATAAAGTTGTCCATATCATTCAAGCAATCATAGCGCTTTTTGAATTTGTCGAATTTTTTTTTCGTCTTTGGTAGAACAGCAAGGAATTATGATACCCAGGTTTATAATGTCTTCAGGAAAAGCTAATTCAGTATGACAAGATCTAGATTAATAAATGTTACTTGTTAGCAAGTCAAATTCAAGCGTTAAATTTTTTATATTACCTAATCATTTGAACAGATATATTTAATTGAGGAAATGCCGACTGAACAGCTGTGTTTATTCTCTCTTTGATAGCTCTTTTCTTCTTGTGCACATCTTTTTTGGAAAGATAAGTTTTCTAATCGTATGTCAGAATCTGTCTTAGTACCACTTTTTGTTAATTTACCTTGTAACAGTCTATCATTTCTTTTGTGAGTGATTCTACTGGATTCTTCAGATACATAATTATTAATTGAGTATCACATGTTTCGTGTGTCTTCAAAGCCAAGAAATTATTATTCAATCGGCGCAAGTCTTCATTATATTGGGCGATAGTCATGACTTCGTATACCCACCGCTTTGAGCTCTCATACACCTCTTCTAAAATCAGAAAGTCCAATAACGTAGATTCTTGAGATTTCATAACTTCGTACTCTTTAAGTACAATTTTTTTTAAATGACTATCGAGATGTTCAAGAAGTACCACACTTGTTTGTTGCGTACCGAAATCAAATTCAGCAACATTATTTTCGATTGTGTAAATGTTTATATTCGTTAAAAGCTTCTGAATTATTTCTAATTTCATATTTTATGGAGGGAAACAAAGAAAGCAAGATCAGAAGAGAATATAATTATTTATACTGGGGATGTTCGACCGTTCTATCTCAACCAGTCATTGGCAACAAATATGATACAACTATATCCAATATTATGTATAAGCTTATGTTACAAGATAAAAGCAGGATTTACAAAATAAAATTATTGTTGTTTGAGATTTAAAATTGATATAGAAATATTTGTCGATTTTGCGATTAATGGTAATATCGTAGCAAGAGTGCGCACTTTATTCTATAGCCTTTTGAACAAAAGATATAGTTATTACCCCAAAAATAACTTTAAATTCATGATTTACTCCCATACATACTTAAATTGGAGGCCTTTTCCGCTCGTTAAAGCCTTCCATGCCTAATCAAACTTCTAAATTAGTTTTCCTGGCCTTTTTGTTACCAATGTATCTATAAAACCGGTTAATTATTGCTAATAATAACTTAACAGGAATACTTACGATATGTTATTGACTGGTAAATAAAAAAGGAAAATCGGGAGTTCCTTTTCTAGGTACCTTCCCGGATGTTAATAATTTTTGGCAATGAGAATTTCTGGATTTTTATAATACCAGAAAAAGCAACCAAGAGTATTCCTATGCTGTGCAATTTTTTTTTTGTGAGGGATTCAAAGTACTAATGGTTTTTTTGATTTTAAAAGCAACAGTTTTTTTAAAATTGCATGTATTAACTCCAGAAAAATAGATATATCTGCTAAATAAAACTTTTTTAAAAGTTTTTATCCTCTCAATATTTAAGTCCATTAATCTAATTAAACTGAATAGAAACAGGATTATCTTAAGTGCTATAGTTGCGTGGTACTCAGAATACAAGAAGTTCGCTATTAATTGTAACTGAATAAGAGTAGGCTCATCTTTTGGTGCGTCAAAATGTCCCATATTCTGGAAATAAGAAATAATCGGGTTATCTAAAATATTTATTAGTAATCCAATTTCGATATAATTAAATAACATACGATGAGATAATAGATTAGTTAATAATAATAAGATGATTTGCGGCTTTTGTTTTTAAGCCAGAAATAGGTGCACGTACTATGTTTGTTATATATTTTATTTCACAACAGCATTTTATTAAAAATTGTTTGTCCAGAAAGTAAATCTGTTTTACATTTCACATATATCTTGGAAAGAGCCTCCTTTTCTCAAAAGATGTGCCGCCGAAGAAAATATTTCTACTACATTATCCAATCCATGATACTTGACATTACGTCTAAATTAGCCTAAACATTAGCTTAAATAAATAAACATTCAATTGATACTACTAACGCAATATTTTTCTTGGTAAAAAATGGATCTTGAATCCCCACATAGCACTGTCTCCAATCTTTTTCGACAGCATTTACAAGATCGCCATCATCACAGATAATTGAGATTCTTTTGAAGTTTTTCTTGACTGAAAAGTAATCCAAAAAATCAATGAACAATGAACCTAGGTTATCGTTATTATCACTATACCATGGAGTATACTGGTTATCACCATCAGTATTATCAGAGTCAAAAATACTGTAAACACTTGTTTTTCTATTTTTTACGCGAACGCAATCATGAAAGCGGACTTGAATATTTTCAATTTTGTTGTCAAAGAATGATGGTACAAAACCGTGGTTTTGGTTATAAAAACATTCTGGAGAGCTACAGTCACTGTAAAGATCCTGTAGACTTGGAATAACGGGTCTGTCTAACTTACACATAAGAAAATGCAGAACCATAATGATATACGAATATGTGCTTAGTTGTCCCATACGTAAAGCTTAACTATAATATTAGTATCATCACACCCTTTTTCAAAATCTGATACTTACACTTGTTAATTTTTTGAGACCGTGTAAAATACAATATAGCCGAAATCAAAGGCCTAACTCGTCTGTCAAGTTTTAAATATTCAGCAATAAGATGATCTCTTTCAAACACCAGACCAGCATCAACACCGACTGCACAATATAATCTGGATGCAGGATCTACAAATTTACATATTTTTGCCAGCGGAATTGGGAAAGGAGCTACCATACCCATCTCTCTAAGACTTTGGGCCAGGAAATGCACATCATATACACTTTTTGTCCAGTTGCTAGAGTTACATAAATATGCATCTGCGGTGACCATATTTTTTGGAATTCGAATACCTAGATTGACATCACTTTCAGCCATGGCTAACTGCGTATGAGAGGATCTTTTTTAAAAATTAGAGCACAGACATGTAAATTAAAAAGTCAGTTTTATCACTTTACCCGATCAATTCAACGGTTGCTTGGGTACCAGAAAACACTTCTTGAACCATAGCATTCACTCTATCCCTGATATCGTTTCGGATTAAGTACGATCTTAAAGGTAAGAAATGTTGCTAAAATTAATAAAAAAAGGGAGTCAACTTAATTGCATAAACGTCTGTAGATGCTATATGTTTTACTTCACAGCATAAGTCAATCTGGTCAGTTAATGATTCGGTGATCAAATAGTATTCTTTTATCGGTCCATATATCTTTTTTTCAGTATCCAACAGATAAATTACAAATAAGTTGCTTCCTTGATGGAGGTCGCGTTTCAATTCTGGAAAGTAGCCAGTGTTGAATCTTTTATCATTCTTGTACCTTTGAAGAATCATCACCTCATACTTCAACCGATTGTTCCATTCTTCACGAACAACTTGTCGGCCCTTTTCCATAAGAAAGGAGTACAGGTTACTGTAATTCCGTTCCAAAATTTCAAATGCTGTTGGCATATTGAACTTTAGGTGTCTTTCTATATGAACAAAATGAACAACCTTTGCTGCATTTTTTTTACTTTTCCCAGTTTGGGCAATATTGTTGTCACTAACAAATTGAATGATCTCTTCTAAAACTTCGAAAGAAATGTCAATATTCATTTTAATAACAATTTTTATTTCCAGGAAAAAGTAAAAGAAAGGGGTCGGAAAGCTTGATGTGCGATAAATACTATTTATATACGTGATTGCGATAAGCTATTTTTTATCATTCAATAAATGAGGATAATAAGATTCCTGTATTTTATAAGTGACATATGTCCTGGAAATTATGTCCCGACTTCAGCAAATTTGCGGCATGTATAAATTTGTCGACAGTGATATCTAAAGCATCTGATTTACACCCAGCCCTTATAATATTATTAGCAACTGTAACTTGGGCAATTAAGTAGTAAAGCTAAATTATACTTACGCAACATTAGCAATTGAAAGAAAAGGATCTTGAATTTCGGCGGGATGGTTTGAAAATGACCTTTTCGAAATATTAGAGGCATTAGAAATAGAAACTGGTGAAAAATGCTTTCTTGTTGAGTAGAAGTCAAAAAATTTAATTAGGAGAGTCCCTAGATCATCAGTGTTTTCGCTTATCCAAATAGTCTTTTTATCCTCTGCTATTTCATGGGCTCCATCCTTCTTTTTGATCGAGATACATGTATGATATCGAACTTGAATAAATCTGAGTTTTTTAGCAAAAAACCTTGTCATAGTTTTTCCGTTGTTCTTATGGAGGCAGTCAGGAAAATTACAAGTAATAGAGTTATCTTGAATGCATGGAATAACAGGATAATCTAGTTCTTTTATCAAAAAATAAAGGACCATGACGATATATGAATAGCTGGTCAGAAATCCATCATGCGCAGCTTAAGCATTTTAAGTTATAATTTGTATTTAGTTATGTTGATCTCTATCTGTTACTTACATTTGTTAATTTTTTGACAAGTTGCAAAGTAAAAAATAGCACATATTAAAGGCCTAATTCTTTCATCCAGCTTTAAGTACTCTTTAAAAAGCTCTTCTCTTTCAAATAACAGGCTGTCATCGACGAGAACTTTACAATTTAGACCCGAAGGATCAACAAATACGCAAGTCTTGCTAAATTTTTGGTTTTCAGGATGTACATCAATCATACCAACTTTTTCTAAATACCAAGATATGTAAAAGAGATTATACAACCGTTCATGTTTTTTTCTATATTGAGCGTAGTCATCCGCCTCTGTTCCATTATAGGGGGGATACCTAATTCCCATGTTCACAAAATCATTTGCAAAGATTAATTCGGTATGTGATGACCTATGTTTCCAAAAAAAATAAAGATGACGATGACAGAATCACTGATTCATACTTAATTACCTAACGAGTTCAACCGAAACATCAAGCTCAAAAAACGCTCTTTTAATTGCGATGTTAACCTTGTTCCTGATTTCCCTTCTCGTCTTGTATATTTCATCTAATTCCAAATAAGCTTCCTATAGTCAAACTTGTTGATCCCTGGTATCTTAAAAAATAGTGACATATTACCTTGTAGTATGCAAGTATAGAGTTTGTTAAACGCTTTACATCCCAATCGGTCACTTCTGGAGCCTCATTTTGGTAAATGATAAACAAGCGCTCGCTGAATGGAATGTATGTCTTCAAACGCGTTAAGCTGTTTTTCTGTCGACGTGAATCTTGATTATACTGATTTGTTGTCACAACTTCATAAATCCACTCTTTGTACTTTTTATTTTGGTTTTTTGATAAAAGAAAGTCAAGCAATGTACTGTATTGGTGCATCATAATTTCATATTCTGTAGGTAGAACCTGTTGTAAATCTTCATCAAGTGTTTTGAGAGTAACAACTCTACTTCTTTTGTTATTACTTTTATCTTTCTCGGTGATAGTGTTGTTGATTGTGTACACAACACAATGAGATAACAATTTATCGATAACTTTAAAATCCATGTTTTTATGATAAAAGAAAGAAAGAAAGATAACAAAGAACAACGAGATCAGTTGTTTTTGATGGCAAATTTTTTTATTAGTGCTTATATAAACATGAACCCCTTATTTTGTTCCAATACAGGCAAGTGCGAACTTAACACAAGTTTGGACTTATAATGTAACCTTTTTTTTTTTCACATAGATGTAACTTTTCTTATAGGGCACCGTATTCATATACAGTTAGGACAAGGACAGCCAGCTATAGGATTCTGGCAAATCTCATCCAGCGTTTTTCCTTGAATCAACAAATTTGCTGCATTACCAAAGATTTGCGTAAGCTCTTTCATCGTGGGTTCATCACACCCGCACCTGTGTATAAAATCAAAACCAAAATTAGCCTCTTATAAACATGACATAATTAACATATTTACGCCATGTTATGTATTAGTAAAAATGGGTCTCGGATAGTCACAGTAAAGTAGCGGTCTTTAACTCTACCCCTTTTGCCAATTGACGAAATGGAGATGCAAGCACAGATATTTTTCTCGATAGAATAATAATTCAAAAAACCAATCAAGAGCGTTCCCAAATCGGTGTTGTTGTGACTAGTCCATATTGTTTTTCCTTCCATCTCTGTTTTATCATTGCCATGTCTGATATAAACACAGGTATGGTATCGTACTTCAACTTCCCTGATTCTTTTTCTAAATTTGGCACTGGCGGGCCCTTTGTAAGCATTGTAAAAGCAATCAGCAACTTTACATTCGTTATTTGGTAAACTCTGTATGTTGGGAATTAAAGGGGTTCTCATCCCGTTCAACAAATAATGTAGGATCATAATCATATATGAGTAACTACTCAAAAAATATTGTCGGTCAACTTTGTCAAGAAAAGAAAAAAAAGGTCAATCTCATCATCTAGTGTCAAACTGATTATACTTACGATGATGTAGTTGATGGCTTCGGAAAAAATAATAAATGGATGTAACCAGTGGTCTTATTCTTGTATCTAACTGCAAATAAACTTCAAACAGTTCTTCTCTTTCAAAAATCATGTACTTCTCAACACCAAGGATACACTTTTGTCCAGATTCGGGATGCTCAAATGTAAGATTTTTTCCGGATTTATACAGCGTTTTAGATACAACATCTGTCATACCCATTTTCTTCAAACATTCGCTGATATATTCAAAATCATTAAGAGCCTTATAGGGTTGTTTGTGATTATCGAATTCTTCTTTGTCTGGTTTATAAAAGTGAGCAGGAATGATGGCTAAATCTAGTAAGGAATCAGCAAACACAACATCCACATGCGATAATCTGCACGCTCGTAAGTAATTGTAACAACAAAACAGCTTTGTCACCCCACTCTTTTTTTCTTTTTTTAAAAAAAAACGTTACCTAATAAGTTGGACAGATATATCTAAGCTTGGGAAAGCTTCCTGGATTATTTCATTTACTCTATCTCTAATCCTTTTCCTCGTATCGTAAATTTCCCGTTTGTCCACATAGTTTTCCTAGTATTGAACTTAATAATTACCAGTTTTTTTTTTTTTCCTTTAAGTTATACTATAAATATTTACCTGATAACGAGCCATAATGTTGTCTGAAAGTGATTGTAAAACACTTGCCTTTGGTTTTTTAGAATTCACAATAAACAAATTATCGTTGTAAGGTTGATATGACTTTAAAGCAAGGTGATGATTATTCGATCGACGACAGCTGTACTGATTGGTAGTCATTATCTCATAGACCCATCTGTCACTCATATGCTTTCTTGCGTCGGCTGACATCAAAAATTCTAATAAGGTGACGAAGTGAGTATTAATCAGGTCACATTCGGAAGGCAATATATGCTGCAGATGACTATCAAGATCTTTCAGATCAACAACATAGGTTGGATATGGAGACTTGTTGCTTTTAGCAATACTATTATTGCTGGCGTACTGAATTGACTCTATCAATAACTTTTGAATAGTTTCAGCGTCCATGATGAGAAGAAAAAAAGAAAGAGGTGCTGGGCGTGGCGCAAAATTTTAAGATTTATTACTTAATGAAACAAAACGCCATTTGACAAATTCGACTAATTACTGTAACATACATGTTCTAGACTTTTTCCACCCTCTAACAGATTTGCGACGTCTTTAAACACCTGTCTTAAATCTTTCCAGTCTATTTGGGCGCATCCGATTCTTTTTTTTTAAAGAAAACATGTTAATCATAATGCGTCAAGATGGTGTCACAGTATGCTTACGAGATAGTTTTACTAGGAGATAAAGGGTCTTGGATCTCATTTTTTTCTGCATCGATGATGGATATACCGACTCGGACGATAGAAATATCGCTGATATTTTCAATTTTCTCGTAATAGTTAAAGTAACCTAAGAGCAGGGTTTTGAGACTATCCTTATTTTTGCTGATCCAAACAGTTTTATCTGATGTGGGATTTAAGCTGACATCGTTCTGGATAACAACACAAGTGTGATATCGATCTCTCACTTGTCTTATTTCTTCACGATGAATTGCCGTAACTGGCCCTGTATACTTGTTGTAAAAGCAATCGACCACGTTACATACATTGTCCGGTAAATCTTGAAGGCACGGAATAACCGGGTGATCCAGTCCGTTGATCAAGTAGTTCAAAATCAAAATGACATGAACGTAACTGCTTAAAGGTTCGCCTTTAAATAATATTAACTATTATTCAAATTTTCCATAAATTATTCGACTTACAATGAGAAGTTCGACGTTTTATTATGAAAAAAATGACTGTGATTAATGGATCGATTCTATCATCCAGTTTTAAATAGGCTTCAATAAACCTCTCTCGTGAGAACCGCATACCAGTATCAATACCAGATCTACACCGTATTCCAGATGTTTTATCACGAAATAATATGTCGTTTGGTTTTTTTGGGCAGTGGGTTGGACAAACCATGCCGATATTTTCTAAACATTCTGACATAAAATCAAAGTCATAAATTGGTTCAAAAAGGGCTTCATAATCAGCGTAATCCTTGCTATCGTTTGTAAGAATTCGATGAACGACAATTCCTAGCGTGAGCATTCGGCTAACAGGGAGAAAAATTTTGTTGCTCAATCTGTGGCACATTAATAACGGAAGTTTGAGAACTAAAAATTGTTTATCGTAGATACCTAATAATTTCAACAGACATATTAAAATGAGGAAATGTTTTTTGAATCATTTCATTCACCCTGTTTTTTATGGATACTTTTGCATTATACGTATCAATTGCCTGTCTACATCTTGTCCGATAGAAAAGCAAGATATCCTCCGAAAGATCTCCACAGGTGGTGATATCCGTATAATCCTTTTGGTACAAAATAAATAGTAGTGTGTTGAAGGGCTGATATGATTTGAGAGAGGAGAATTCATTTCTCGAGTGACGTGGGTCATAATTTCATAAATCCACTTAGTGCATTTGATTTTCTGTTCCTTCGAGTCCAAAAAATCCAGCAAAGAGTCATAATACCTCTTCATGTACGCATATTCTTCAGGTGTTGTCAGCTGTAAATGTGTATCAAGTTTTTCTAGACATACAACACTAGCATTTGACTTTTTTTTACGCTTAGTAATAGAATTTTGGAAAGTATACTCAAATAAACTTTCGAGTAACGAATAAATACGTTCTATCTTCATGATTTAAAATTTGAAAAGGAAAACAACAATCACTCCGCAGTCTGATGGCTTTTTATTTTTGATTTTATTGTTTATTTAGTAACAATATAAAACAGGTATACTGAGTAACCCCTTTTTTTCACACATATAACGACTAATAAACGCCAAACAAAAAATCATATAAAGGAAGTATGGAAATACTTTTTATTATTATGACACTCATGATTATTAATTCAACCAATGCCTAAACCCTCTCTTTTAACTACGATGACCAAATCGATAATTCATGGACTTTGGATCCACAGGCCTGTATACAAGACCATTCTTACTCAACGTGTCCTTGAATGTGAGTCCTTGGTTTAACTTATTGCACGCTTGTCTGAACTCTTGACAAATTACTTTGGCCCCAATCGCCGTACAGGATCCCCTATATTTTAAATCTACTGATTTAGCAAAATGGTTTTCACTTTATTCTTAAACTTACGCAACGTTTCTGGTAGAAACAAATGGATCCGGAAATACGGCATCATGCTTTCTCCATCCTGTTAGGCGGCCTACTCGAGCACTGGTTGCTAAGGACATTGGTTTCAGTAGATTGGAGGTTTGAGACATCCAGGTAAACAGTTCAAGTACAAGATCACCTACATTCTTTGAATTACGACCGTACCAGATGGTGGGATTTGTCTCTGGGCTTGTGGTTTTGCTATTGTATAAGTCTGTCACCGTGTTAACAACCCTTACACAGTCGTGATAAGCTACTAAATGATCAGCTACCCTTCTTCTTTGTCGGCTATTACAATCGGCAGAAGTACAAGTTGCGTTCCTCAGTTCTTGGAGACAAGGTATTACAGGTGGGTTTTGTACAAACATTAGGAAATGTAATCCCATAAGGATAAATGTGTAGCTGCACATAAAGCCTTTTGTGCTGAAATAAATGTAAGTTTTAAGGAAATAAAAACTTATTTAATCTGGCAATTATTTACTTACAATTGTTAATGTCCTTGGTTTTGATGAATAACTTGAGAGCAAACAGGAAAGGCCGTACGCGAGAATCGAGATGCATGTATTGGATGATCAGATTTGTGTTTTCAATCCCCATCAAATTATTAGTGTTTATATCACAATACAAATTAAATTCGGGATCTCTGAATTTACAGATAGGTACTGTAGCCTCATTAATAGCTATGACATGATCCATGCCAATTTCACGTAGCTTGCTGGCCAAAAAGTTCATATTATACACGGATCCTGCAACTCGTTGCAGACTTCCCCCATGATAGTCAGAACCGAGAACTGGGCCTGAAATACAGAGATCAATATCGGCATCGGCTGTTGCCAGTCCTGTTGATGTTGATCTATTTTTTTTAAAAAGTTATTTATTAGTTTTATGTTGTTCGTATCTATCAATATTGCATGTGAAAAAAAAAAAAAAAGTCTTACCCAAATGTTGATACACGTAGATCCTTGTTACGCCAAACTTTATTTAACATGGCACCAATCTTTTTTCGAATTTCGGCGCGAATGGCATATGATTCAGGCGTGATTGCCAAACTCTATTAATAATTGAGGGAGTTTAATAATTCTACAGAATGTCTTATTTAGAAAAGAGAAGAAAAATTACCTCTGTTAATTGAATTATTTCTTTTTCAAAATCGGACTGGTACACCTGAGGAGCAGAAGTGACAAGACCCCCGACATGATGATTATCAATGACAAGCAAGGAAGTGCCATCGTGGTTGATTTCTGGTAGCTGCTTTTCTTGATACAAGGTCTGGGTCATGACCTGGAAATCCCAATCAAACATAAACTGGACATCGTCGTGATTGAGCTCTAATTTAGCATTCGTGATAAAGCCATCCAGTGTCCCATATTCTGTCAAGATCTGGATCAGGTCGTCCGGCAATCTTCTTGACAACATATCAACCAACGTCTTGATACTTGCTACTTTGACATGAGGGTCATTGGCCATCGAACATTGGTTCGCAAATACTTGGCACTCCTTGATAACCTTGATTGCTTGCTGGAAATCCATACTTGAAAAAAATAATAGGAAGAAAGGAAAACATCAAACTGGTTTATATTTTTCAGCATGAAAAAGAGGCACAACACTGTGACGGTGAGTGTCATTTCAATATACATAAAGCTTATTTATTTATTTTTTAGTTATGTTGGCTCTACCAATGGGAATAATTTATTTTAGGTTTCTATATGGCATAATTGTTTGGTTTCAACACGTCCATAAACTTCAGCCCTTTGTTTAATGTATCACACGCCGATTTAAATTCTTGTGAGATCGTTTCAACTCCTGCTGAAGTGCAGGATCGCCTACCATACTTATTATTAGTAGACTATTCAAACTCTTAAACGTCTTTTTTTAAAAAAAAATATACTTATATACTTACGCGATGTTCCTGTCAGGATCAAAGGGGTCGGGAAAAACCACTTGGCTTCCCTTCCATCCCCAAGGTAAATGAATATGCCCATTAATTGTCAATGACATGGGCTTAACTAAATTAAATGGGTTCGACATCCATGCAAATAATTCGAGCATAAGGTCGCCTACATTTTTGGTATTTTTCCCGTACCAGAGAGTAGGATCATTATCTTGAGACACGGTTTTACTATCAAACTGAGGTGCCATGGTATTTACAACACGTATACAACTATGATAACGCACATCACGACCTTGGATCGTCCTTTTCTCGTTGTTGTTGCAAGTACCAGTGATACATGATTTAAGCGATAAATTCTGAAGACAAGGGATTACAGGTGGCTCTTGTACATACATTAAATAATGCAAGGCTATTAGAATAAACGCGTAACTATTCAAAAATCCCCTTCGCGCTTATTTTGTTATAAAAACTTAGTCTTTCTTTCCTTCAATGTATAGAGAAAACTTACTGTTATTAATCTCTTTGGCTTCTATGAATAACTTGAGAGCAAACAAAACGGGTCGTATACGCGTGTCTAAGTGCATATATTGAATAATCATGTTTGTGTTTTCAATGCCGTCGAGATTATTGGTATTGATATCACAGTTGATTTTGAATCGAGGGTCCCGAAATTTACAGATGGGGACATGGGCTGCCGTAATGGGCTTCACTTGCCTCATGCCAATTTTGCGTAATTTTCTGGCCAAAAATGTCATATTGTAAATGGATCCTTCTGTTTTTTTCAGCTTGATAGGGTCATCCAAGGGCTGAAAGCAAGGTCCAGAAATGCATAAATCAAGATCCGCATTGACCGTACCCAGCCCCGTAGCTGTGGATCTATTGTTTGTTTAACAAAAACAACTTTCATTTCATTACAAAATATTTACCCAAATGTTGATACCTGCAATCCTCTATTAAACCAACTATTATTCAACATAGTATTGAGTTTACTTCGGATCTCATTGCGATGTACGTAGGATTCGTTTGTCATTGCCATATTCTAAAAAAAAAGGGGGAGGGGAGAAAAGAGGGTATCATCAATTTTAAGCAAAACATAACGCGTCTTTTGTTCAATGTGTGTGCATGTGCTTTTATTTACAGTTGTCACTTCCATAATCTCCTTATCTACATCACAGCATACATGTTGAACAGGAAGAAACTCAGTAATATCTTTTGTGATAACAAACATGGCTGATCCATCATACTTTACCACGGGAAGTCCTCTTGTCTGATACGAGTACTGGCATAACAGTTGAGTATGATTTAGCTCGAGTGAGGGTATAAAATCATTGAAGAAATTGTCCAATGTACCATATTGGTAAAGAACCTCTAGCAAATCATCTGGGTACCAAGATGATAACATTCCATTCAGTGTCTGGATTGTTGTTACCTGAACTCGTGGATCGTATGAAGTTGAAGAACTTTTGGTGAATTCTACACAACGTGTGATAATCCAATGTGCTAGTTGATCATCCATCAATATTAGTGATAGAAGAAGAAAAGAAAGGTTTGACGAGCTTTTTTTTTTTTAGGGTTTTTTATTTATTTACCGTTATATTGCTTCATGCACCCCATTTCAGTAAACAAAACTTGGTCGCGTCGTCGCGTCTCCCTTATTCCCAAAATCTTTGAGCCTAAAAAAAAAAAAAAAAAAAGCTTGGTGGTCCGCATGAAACGGAAAAGAGCCAATGTGACGGTGTCTTTATTTTCTTCTTTTCCATAAAAACAATGTCGACAATCCCGAGTGTCAAGAAGCTTAACCAAACTGTTGTCAATCGAATAGCAGCGGGGGAGGTTATTCAACGCCCTGCCAATGCAGTCAAGGAACTACTGGAAAACTCCATTGACGCAGGCTCGACACGAATTGAAATACTTGTAAAAGAAGGAGGACTTAAACTTTTACAAATTCAAGACAATGGTCATGGCATTCGAGTAAGTTTTTTTCTTCTCCCTTCTTGCAATAAGGTTTTTTTTTAAAAAAATAAAAATTGTCCTACGAATAGAAAGAAGACATGGACATTGTCTGTGAACGTTTCACCACCAGTAAACTCGCTTCCTTTTCGGACCTGTCAAGTATTGCCACACATGGTTTCCGTGGTGAAGCTTTAGCCAGTATCTCCCACGTTGCCCATGTCACCATTACCACGAAGACAAACTCTTCCCCATGTGCGTACCGTGCTCTTTATGCCGATGGTAAGCTCGTACCTGCTAAACCAGGCCAAAGCCCAGATCCTAAACCTTGCGCTGGTAACAATGGTACTCAAATCACGGCCGAGGACTTGTTTTTCAATACCCCTTCCAGATTAAAGGCTCTTAAATCTCCCAGTAATGAATATAACCGTATCTTGGATATCGTCACACGCTATGCTGTGCATAATTCGGGTATCAGTTTTACATGTATCAAGGTAAAAAAAAGTTGAATACATAGATCTGGATACATTATAGCTCATACATCTATAGCAAGGTGCAAAATCCTCTGATATTCAAACATCTATGGATGCAAGCAGAATCGACACTATACGACGTCTTTACGGTGCTGTTGCTTCTGAACTTTTACCCATTGAGAAATCCTTTGATGACCTCGGTTTTAAAGCAAATGGTCTCATCTCCAACGCAAACTACAATATGAAGTCCATGACTCTCTTACTGTTTATCAATCGTAAGTGCCTAGATTTGTTATTTACACACATATATAAAAAAAAAAACTCATACGTGTTACTAGATCGAGCGGTGGAGAGTTCAGCTATAAAACGAGCTATTCAAACTGTATATGCTTCTTTATTGCCAAAAGATGCTCATCCTTTTATTTACCTTAGTCTCGAAATTGATCCCAAGAACGTTGACGTCAATGTACATCCGACCAAAAATGAAGTGCATTTCTTGGACCAAGATCGTATCATTAACACTCTAATCGATGCTTTTCAAACTGCCTTGGAAGATGCCAATCATTCTAGAACTTTTTATGTGCAGACCACTCTTCCAGGGGCGAGTGGCCCCTCAGAACAAGGTAACCCTAAAAAAAAAAAAGATATGCATACATGCACATGAAATAAAGACTAAAAAATTATTTTTCAATGTAGATGAGGAGGATAAACAGGTGACAGGTAATAAACCTGTAGGAAACAAGCCTGTGGCGGAATATCGATATGTAAGAACGGATAGTACAGCAACGACATTGGACGCATTTCTGAAAAAACCATCAAATGATGACATGGATGTGGATATGGATGAGGGCAGGGTGCATGTGAATTTGGGTAGCATACACACATTACGTAAAGCCATTGCCAAAGAGGAAAATCAGGGTAAATTGTATATAAAAATAGACTATAAAGCATTCCATCATGATCTGCACATATTTTTTTTTTAAAAAAAAAATTGTTAATAGAGTTGACATATGTGTTCCATCATCACACATTTATTAGTTGCGTAGATGATACATTTGCCTTGATCCAACATGAGCAAAATATTTACATGGTGAATTATAATGTGGCCAGTGAAGAGTTATTTTATCAAGTGATCATGGGACAGTTTCAAAATATGGGCAAAATAGAACTTAATCCCACGTCGATTAAAGAACTTATCTTGATTGCAATCACGCTGGAGGAAGCAAAAGGAAATTTACCGAATGACATCAAAAGTCCAGATGACATTGCCGAGGTAAACAAAAGGGGGGGCTTAATTTATAAACATTACGTAACGCTAATGTATTCTATTTAGTCTATTTCAGAATTGATAATATCAAAAAGAGATATGCTTAAGGAATACTTTTCATTGGAGATAACAGATCAAGGCAATCTTATCGTATTACCGATGGTGATTCGAGATTACGTGCCATGCATGGATAAATTACCGCTCTTATTTTTAAGATTAGGAACAGAAGTGGATTGGGAGACTGAGATCGGTTGCTTTGATTCATTATCTCGAGAATTGGCCATGTTTTATAGTTTAGATGCTCCCCTGAACAAATCAAATAAGGACGAATACCGGTGGAAAGTACAGCATTTAGTCTTTCCAGCCTTCAAGACTCATTTTGCTGCACCCATCAAATTAAAACCTTATGTCACACAAGTCGCTAATTTAACAGATCTTTACAAGATCTTTGAAAGATGCTAATAAATCTAATAAATCCCTTTATTATTAAAAGACATTATTTTTAAACACCAAGCTCGTTGGGAATATCGGATGCACTCATGGTCACGATATCTTCCAATGCACTACGGATAATCTCGACGCCGTCCATGAGTTCTTCCTCGGTAATACAGAGAGGAGGAGCTAAACGAATAATGTTCACATGAGTAGGTTTAGCTAATAATCCCCTTGATTTGAGTAACAAGCAAAGTTCCCAGGCACTTCTTTCAGACTTTGATTCGTCAATCACAATCGCGTTCAATAAACCACGGCCACGGACTATGAATTATAAGTGTGAGAAAAATATATTGAGCAATTCTTTTAAAATTTTACCTGTCTTGATAAGGGGACTGTTCAGATCAATCAATGCTTTTCTAAACTTTTCTCCCAGGACCTGAGCGTTCTCTACCAACTTTTCATCCTTGAGAACCTGTAAAGCTGCCATAGCAACAGCGGCACCAATGGGGTTACCACCATAGGTTGAACCATGACTACCAGGTTTAATTGTTAACATGATCTCTTTATCGGCGAGGACGGCAGAAACCGGATAAACACCTCCTGAAAGAGCCTTTCCCAGGAGTACGACATCAGGGCGAACATCATCATGATCGACACAAAGCATCTTACCAGTACGACCAAGACCCGTTTGAATTTCGTCAGCAATAAACAAAACATTGTGTTTCTTGCATAATTCGTAACATTTCTTTAAATAACCTTCATCAGGTACCACAATACTTTGATGTAATATTTAATATCTCTTCTATATATGTACATAAATTTTTTCTTACCCAGCCTCTCCTTGGATAGGTTCTACCAAGAATCCTGCCACATTCTTACCGACCTTTTCCAGGACAGCTTCCAAATCCTCAATATGGTTGTAACGGATGGTTGTGTTTCCAACTACAGGACCGACTAAAGGTAAATAAGGACCGAAACCGACAAAGGATTCAGGATCACTGGACATGGAGATGATACCCACTGTACGTCCATGGAAATTGTTTTCACAGCCAAGCACGATGGCTTCGTTTTCTGGAATACCCTTTTTATCATAACCCCAACGACGGGCCAATTTGATGGCAGTCTCTACGGCCTCAGCACCGGTGTTCATGGGTAAGACCATATCATAACCAAAGAAGTCATGCATGTACTTTGTGTATTGACCATAGACGTCATTGTAGAAGGCACGGGACGACAAGGTTAATTTTTGTGCTTGATCACACAAGGCTTTGACAATCTTGGGATGACAATGACCTTGATTGACGGCTGAATAGGCAGATAAGAAATCCATGTATTTCTTTCCCTCAGGATCCCACACCCAGATACCCTTGGCTTCAGAAAAGACCACAGGAAGAGGATGGTAGCTACAATCTATCAGTCTACTATGACTTTTATTAGAAAAAGAACATTGGTACTTTACTTGTGAGCACCGTAAGTGTTATCATATTCGACAGCTTGTTTACTAGAAATAGACATTTTCTGTATTATGTTATTTGTTTACTTGAAAGAAGAAGAAGAAAAAGAAATGCAAACATATTTTTTTGTATTATATATTTTTTCGTGGGAAATAGTTTAAATCACATGGATCATTTAGCAAAGTTCTTGCCAAAAGAAAAATGAGAGCGTCATAAAAATTACTGTATTTAGAACAACCAATGATTTAGTTTGGTCTGCCTAAAAATGGGACATTCAAAAAAACTTTCTAAACCCCCCACCACCCCCCTCCGTTTTGCCTTGTTTTTAAACTCACATGAGTTAGAAAAAAAAAAAAAAAACGTAATAGTGTGAAAAAAATTAAAATGTTTTAAACCCTTTCTCCCTTTAATTATATACATACAAATAACATGGTAATAAAAACCATAAATATAAACAAATAAATATTGACATATTTTTAATTAAGGCAGATCAACTTACACCCGACGAAATTGCTGAATATAGAGAAGCTTTCCAGTTATTCGATACCGATGGTGATGGAAGTATTACTGCTGTTGAATTAGGCACTGTTCTTCGCAAGTTTGGTCTTAACCCCAGTGATGCCGAATTACAAGATATGGTCAATGATGTAGATGCCGACGGAAATGGTAATATCGATTTCACAGAATTTTTGGGTCTCGTTAAAAACATGAAGAACGGTAACGAAGGTGACGACCTTCGTGAAGCCTTCAAGTAAGTTCCCCGAGTTGTAAACCCCCCGCACCCCGTCCCCTTGAACACATACAGAGACCCCCTAACCTATTTATTTTCTTTGCAGGGTGTTTGATGTCGATGGCAACGGTTTGATCGATCGTGAGGAACTTCGTAAAGTCATGTCTTCTTTAAACGAATCATTGTCAGAAGAGGAATTAGATGCCATGATTAAGGAAGCAGATATTAATGGTGATGGACAAATCAGTTTTGAGGAATTCAAGATTATGATGGGTGCTTAACTTGTTGCGAGTTTATACATATATTAATAAATTAAATAAATAAAAAAAGAACACATGTATTATTAAACAAAAACAAAAAAAAAAGCCCAATGTATTGCGTGTGTATATTATAAAAAGTTTTATTTTTTTAAAAGATAAAAAAATTTAAACAGAGGCTTGAACAGCGGGTTCAACAAAGTCCTTGGAGGCCTTAGCACCGGTGTCATCACCAGCAGCGTTGGCACCACCGTGAAGGGCAAGAAGAGCAGAGACATCGAACTTGGGAGCCTTGAGGATCTTGACCTTACGAGTGTAGGTGTTTTGGAGAGGGTAGATACCTTGACAGGCCTTCTCGATGCGGACAGCGATAGCATCTTGAGCAGATTGAGAGGCGGAAGAGGTGACCTTGGCAACGAGTTCCTTAAGATCACAGGCAACAGCTTCTTCAGTCATGATCTCGAACATCTTCTTACGGATTTGACGGATTTGACCGGCTTGAGCGTAAGTAGTCTTCTTGATTTGGTTACGACGACGAGAAGTGAAGGAGACGGCAAAGAGACGGACAAGATAACCATCGGTTGTCTTGACATCAACAAAGGCCTCAATCAAAGATTGCCACTTCTTGACCATAGAACGGAGCTTGTCGGTGGTCATATCCATACGGTAGAAGTTGGTGAGACAGTTCTTACCTTGGATTTCGTCAACCTTCAATTGGATCTTACGGAAAGAGCGAGACTCATCCTTGGACAAATCACCAAGAGACATCTCAACAACACGACCGAGGAGAGAGTCGTTGGCGTTACGGAGACCTTGGGTACGGTTGACAAGAGTCTTACCGACTTGACGGACATCGAACATGGAAGGAGCCTTGATATCATACCAATCCTTACGGGTGAAGGGGTCAACGCTAAAACAAAGAGGTGTTAATTATGTGTACACTGGTTAAAAACGGCATGTTTTGAAGGAACATGGAGAGATGAGCTGCTAGTGTTTTTTTGTAGTCATTTATGTCAATGCGTGTTTCAATCCAATTATTTTTTTATCTGAGTCTTTTTTTTTTTTTTCAATCACTCTTTCTCTTTTTTTGTATACGTGCGTGCGTGTGTGTATGTGTGTGTGATGTGTGTAAGTGCGTAAGTGTGTCCGAATGTATATGTGCGGGTGTGCGGGTGTGCGTTTGTCTGACTCTCTCTCTCTCACTCTCTTCATGTTCCAATAAAACTGATGCGTGTCTACAAATAGAGTACTTACACCTTCTTCTTCAAACCCTTCTTTCCTTTACTAAGGCGCTTGTTCTTTCCAACAGCTAGAATGCATGGATTAATAACAGTGTGATGGATGGATGCATATTGATGTATATCTTACCCATATTATTGATTTAAAAGAGGGATCAATAGGTTTCGTGTGCTGGCAGAGGTATTTCCAGTCCATTCCGTCTGTCTTTGAATTATTTGCAAAAAGTCACGGTCCGGTCCGGCTTCAGTCCGGTGCGCCTTCTGGCAAGGTGCGAAAAAGAACAAAGGTGGAGAAAAAGAGCTCTCTCCAATGAGCGGGGCGCGTGGGCGGGAATTACCAGTAGCCAGCGTCAAGGGGATATTGGGAAATCTCCTCTCTTTAAAGATAATCATTATTCAAAATGGTATGAATCCTTACACATATGGCATCCATCCATCCATACTAATGAAAGACTTCAGGGTAAAGTTCATGGTTCTCTTGCTCGTGCCGGTAAGGTAAAGTCTCAATGTCCCAAGGTCGCTAAGCAAGAAAAGAAGAAGGCTTTGACTGGTCGTGCTAAGAAGAGACAAGTTTACAAGTATGATTTAAACATTTCGACATTTTTTATTTTTTTATTTTATTAACAATGTCTATTATAGCCGTCGTTTCGTTAACGTCACTGCCCAAATTGGTGGCAAGCGTAGAATGAACCCTGCTCCTACTGCTGGACCTTAAGTTTTTTCAATTCATTAGAAAGAAAGAACGATTGAACA
This sequence comes from Mucor saturninus, assembly GCA_016758985.1. Classification (NCBI taxonomy): domain Eukaryota; kingdom Fungi; phylum Mucoromycota; class Mucoromycetes; order Mucorales; family Mucoraceae; genus Mucor; species Mucor saturninus. The sequence continues at coordinate 56,169 of JAEPRD010000167.1, forward strand.
ATAATAAAAGTCAATTATTACACAGTAAACAACCCGTTTTCTTTATTTTTCTTGCAGACACACGCACATAGCTCACCACACATGTATTTTTTGTGAAATTGACAAGGAGACATCCAAGACAATGCATGTAACACAAATGGTTACACAAAAGGATTTTACATGTTGATGTAAGGAAGAAATAGCATTGACACAGTTCTATATTGAAGGGGGGGGGTGTATGTATGTTGTTATTAAGCTTTTTAATGTGGGATGTGCTAAAATGAGTGGCTATGTTTTACAGTGAAGGGAGGTTAAAAAGTAGGTAGATAATGATGGAAAACATTGGAACATTGATGTCCGCGCAGTCAGCAATCAATTTTAACCGAAGAATAATTGAAACATGGGCTCATGTTTTCTAGCGAATCCGATTGAACCTAGACCTTGTGCCTGAACAAGATTGGCTCCCATAAATAAACCTATTTTTCTTTTTTTCAGGTTATTTTTTTTTTTTTTTTTTTTTTACCCCTTTCTTTTTGTTTGTTATTTGTATGTTTCCCAATCCCATTTTACAGCTCATCGTAAGCCATCTTTCTTTACCAGATAAATTAAGAGCTTCTAGGTAAATGCATAGAAATATACTGATACAGTGTATAATTAACATTTTTATTTGTCTCTCTAGAGTGTCTCGTAAATGGTATTACAACTGTACAGATCCCTATTTATACCAGCATGTTGTCTTTCAGGATCTCGAATTTAAAAAGCTTTTATCGGCCATGCAGCATATAGTTCGAGTGCGACCCCGCATCCGTACCATTACAATTGAAGGATGTTATTCGCATTTCATACAAAATACGGTAGTGCCCGTTCAATTTTCAAACCAGCCACCGTCTAGACCCCTCTTGTTCACACAGATACGCTCTTTACAACCAGCCCGACGACGTCAAGAATACCTTAAGCATGGTTTTGAACTACACGATCAGTTCTCCGATGTGCTCAGTCTCTTACTCGACATTGCTCAATCGACTCTTTATACCATCAAAATTCAGAATTGTGACCTTGATTTTGAAATGACCGAACTCTTTTGCACGATTGCCCGTTACGCCCATTCACTTACCTCCTTTTATTATGTCAATAACGGAGATAAAGGCCTGCATTCTTCCGGACTATTACAAGCCATTGTCTCGGGCAGTCCCAAAATGCGTCATTTCCGTGGTCTTCATGCTGGCATGAATGATGCGGTCTTGATGACGATGGCGAGACATTGGCCCTTACTGGAATCACTGTCACTATGCAGTCTTAAATCGAAGGAAGCGTCGGAGCTGATTGGTCTGATCAATGAAGATGGTCGTGAATTGCGTGGTGCCTCGCCCACAGGCACGATTTCGAACCGAGCTTTTTGGGAGCTACTGACCAAATGTCAACGACTGAGGACGCTGGAAGTGCACGATTTAGCCTGTATCACCAACCACGATTTAGCGCTCTATAATTCGCTGAGAGATCACCGTGAAATGAAATCCCGGAAAACAAGTAAATACCACCCCTATACATGCAATGAACGAAAGACTAAAGTGTGGATGGACGAGCCTGGTGCTTCCCTGCGGAACTTACTCGTGACCAAATATGTAACAACCCCTTTATCTACACCAGGATTTGTAGAGATCTTGCGACTGTTTCCTAATTTGACAAGATTTGAATATGCAACCAATTTCTATACTTTCAATAATCAATTTGAAGGTGTCACGCCGGATATGTTTGAAGCAGAAAGGTCTGCAGTGGCTGCCATTATGGAGACTCGGCCATTGGTCTATCACGGTCAATGGCATGAACCTATTACAACTGAACAACGTTTAATGGCAGGCATGACCAGTCGTTCCAGCTAAATTATACCCTTTTTTACCCGCATCTTGTATATATATAATAATAAACTTTCTTTTGCCCCAACCATATTTTCTATTAAGCCAAAAATTGATTGTTATTGAAAACAATAGAGGACAATGAATAATTAAGAAAAAATTAAGCACTCCTTATGAAAAAAAAAAAAAAAAAAAAAAAAACCTTAATGGATTACACAAGAAAAACCGCGTTGCTTGTTGTTGTTGTCTATTTATTTATGAAATACGCCTTTTTTGTACCTGCATCACTTGATCTAAGGCTACTTTTTTTGTAGCACAAAGATATGATGACAATGAATTTGGGGGACGGTTGCTACACACAGGAGTTTATTATATTTTTAGATAGGCGATCCTTAACAACCAGCTTTCCCGACAAAAAAAAAAGGCTTGGGAAAAAAAGAAAAGAGGCGGAGGGGCTGAAAATAAAGTGGTGCAACAAAAATGAGGTCCGTGTGATGATGAATAGAAATACTTATAAAAGAGCGGGTAAAAATAATAATAATAAAAGAACGGATGGGTGTGCAATGATGATCAAATTACATGCATAAAAATAATTGGTACAAATAAGGGTAAAGAGCGAAACAACAAGAGAATGATGTAAATACAAACAAAATATCCAATGACAAATTATGAGCTGACAAGTTTATATGGAAGAATTCATTGTTTCTTACTGATGAAAAATAACAAAATTTGGTCGTGTTATTCACATGAATATACACTATTTCATTGTACGACAAGATGACGATTCTTTTTTAAAGCCTTTTTATTCCGCACCCCCCAAATTTATAGTAACTCCTATAAATATCATCATCTCGTTTTCTCTTTTCTTTCCCTCTTTTTTCTCTTTCTTTTTTCTTTTACAATATTATTTGTTTACACTCACGCTTCTTATCTGATATCGAATTCAACTACATCAACAACAAAAGACTTTGTCTTCTCTCAAAAAATTCAATAAACACCAAAAAAATTAAACCAACCCATTCCATTCACTTTAACACACTCTTTTTATACAATGACGGATAGTTGTTTTAATCAAGAGCCTATTATGCTCCGTAATCCAACAAGCTTATTGGCTCAAGAGCAAATTAAGGTAATATATTACAAAAAAAAAACGTGGACCTTTCCATGATATAAATAGCTGGTCGCACAACAGAATAGTAATTTAACCCTCGTGTTCCCTTATTTAGCAAGAAGAAATTATCGAAATCGCCCAACATTTAGCTCCAGAACAATTCAAGTACGAATTTCCGCCTAAATCTCGCATCATGGAAATCGAGGCACAAGTTGACACCACCGACGAATTTAGTTACTTTGATGAATGCTCCTTCACTACCACTTCCACTTCCACCGCTGCCTACTCCAACATTATCTACGAGCAAGATGAAGAAGATGAAGATTACTACCAACAGCTAATGAACAATAGTGCCAGAAGTAGTTCCGATCGTCTTGACAGATACTTTGAATCATTCACCAATGATCACAACACATTCGTCTCCGATAATCAACTCTCTCCTTTACAGTTACCCACTCAAATGTCCTTCATGAAACATGTACGTGAAGAGTCCTACGATTCTACAGGCACTGTCATCATTCGTAAATCATCTCAATACTCGTCTCCTTCCTCCTTCTTGTCTCAATCGACCCATCATCATTTATCAAACATTCCAGAACAAGATCGAATTCACTGGGATGAAAACTCATTTATCTTTCCTGACCAATCCAACCAATTCGTTCATGAAAAAGGTAATTTAATAAGATTTTGTCACACCTAACATTTGTATTAAACATGTAAAATAGTTCATCGCAGTGTACACCCTTACCATCAATCCGACCCGTATGAAGACCAAAAGGTCATCATCATGAAGATTAGTAAATCCCAACCTCCTGCCATCATGCAATACTCCAACATTAGTATTACAGATGAAGGTTACGATGACAACGATCTTGACGACCAATGTAAAGAAATGCCTATCGAATCTGCCTCTGTCTTTTTACCTTTATCCGACTCTGAACAAGAACAATTGTTGGACATGGAAAAGACTCGTCATTTTGCTGCCATCAAGATCCAATCTGTGTGGCGAGGTTACTTTGGTCGTAAGCATCAACCCAAAAGCTCACTCAAACTATCACATCGTGTCTTGGCTGGCCTTGCTCGTATCAATGATAGTATCCACTGCAGAAATAACAATCAATTACAAGACCGTTGCTATGAACTCGAACAACGTCTGGGCGAAGAGACTGCCATGCGTATTGCTTTTGAAAAGGCCATGGAGGACATGACCATCTTGATGGATCATCAACACAAGGTCTTGAACGAAAGACTTGAACAAGAAGTGGATATGAGACAAGCTTACGAACGAAAAATGGAGCAAGTCTTGAATCAAGTTCAACCCCTTGAATCGCGTTTACGCCATGAATCCAAGGCAAGAGCTGATATGGAGTCCATGATGTCCCGTGTGCTTGATCAATTACATGACATCAAGGTGCAGCAAAAAGATCAGGCCGAGCATAACCATGCGGTGCAGCGTCAATTAGAAGAAGCCACACAAGAAATTGCTCAATTGAAGAAAACCAGTGGTAGAGCCACTCCTGCAGCAGGTAGACCTGCTCCTTCAGGAAGAATGACCCCTGCTACTGGAAGAATTACACCCGCTACTGGAAGAATTACACCCGCAGCACCCACTCGATCTGTCACTGGTAGAACCACACCAGCTGCTAGACCTGCTTCTGCTAAATCTACTGTCACAGCTACCTCTGCTAAATCAACTACCACCAGCAGTCGATTAACATCCAAAAGAACCATTACACCTACCACAGCTCGACCTTCCATTCGACCCGCATTACGCAGTACTACACCTGCACCACCAACAACTACACCCTTAAGAAAAACTGTCATTAATAGAAAATTATAAATAATTACTCAACTAATATCCCCGTATATGCCTTTTTTTCTTTTTCTTTTTTATAATTTGTCATGAATTACATCAATTAATCCCTTCTCCCCCACCCCCTTAATTAGAGTGTTGTGTGTTTGATATACACACACAAAAAATTCATCTTTACCCTTTATTTTAACTCATTAATACTCCCCCTCTCTCTCTCTTTCACCCCAACATTTTTTAGTACATATAAATTTCATTTTTTTTTTTCCAATAATAAATTAATTCGACTTTTTTTTTTTTTTTCTTATTTTACACTACTCCGCTAAGTTCTTTCCTTGGTTAATTCACTAATGACAACGGTTGCTATGATTGGGAGTAAAAAGAAATAATTTAATGTCATACCACACCATTAAAAAAAAAAATTAAAGAAACGTACCAACCACAAGCAGTAATATGATGATTGCACTGAATACAAGCCGAAATTTCCAAAAAATGCCAGTTTTTCTTGTTGTGGGCTGTACTATTTCTTGCCAATCTAAGTACAAATTGGAAATTAATATATTGCAAAAAAAATGGGGTGATTATGTTAGCTTTAATTTTTTTTTTTTTTATATATACCTTGTTGTAATTGAGATATCTGTATATCATCCATCATTTGAAAGATAACACGATCAGTTTCAATGATGGATTGTTTCGGTTCCCGACTTCCATAATAAGGTACCACCGTCGTTGCAAATGTCGATGTTGATTTATTTTCGGGTTCCATCATAACCGGTGCAGAGATTACAACACTTGTCATTTCTATCTATTCTACAACAAGAAAATTACCATTTTTGAATAATGTGTTTAAATTTAGATATTTTTTTTTTTTTCTGTTTACGTTTTTATGAGGTAAAAAAAAAAAAAAAGTCTACATGAGAAATGAGTTCTCTTTACTTTTTTTTTTTTTTTTTTTTTTTTCCTATCTTATTGTTTGCTTTACTTGTAAATGTAACCAACACTTATAAAAAAATCCGATGGCTATGGCGGCCACGAGGAATTCAGTAACACCGAACTCTTTTTATTGGTGTATCACTCTTTGTTTGCCACGTTTCGCTCATCTTACACACTCCGACTTTCTCCGCCCTCAGCAGCCTCCCCCCCCCCTTTCTTTTTTGACAGCCACTTTGTCGGCTACACTTTCGCGCGCTTATCATTTCTCTTACTAACATTCTTATAGGCTAGTGGATCACTTTCTTTTTACCCCCTCTTTTTTAGTCATCTTACATCATTGCTCCTTCGTACTCCAATCCTAAACCAATATGGATAAAAAAGGCGCGCGCATTTAAGCCTACAAAACCTTCCCATAGCTTTGAAGTTCCGATTTATTAAGGATTACATCATTATGCAAAAAATCATCCTGTCAACATGGCACTTTTTTGATGTTTTCAATTGAAAGCAACGAGTCATTTTTCAAATCACTTTTTTTTTTGTACGTACACTTTTATTATCTCTCTTGACATTGTTTCTTTTGATGAACACAAACGTACTGTACTCTGTACATATAAAAGGGGGGGCTCTCAGTAAAATATAAAGTCAGCCTACTTTTTTTTTCTAATCTTAGCATTGTTACCAAATAATTTTTGGGATTTTTGAACCAATGACAGTGTACTACGCTTAATTTCTTTTTAAAAAAAATAAGAACATTTTTGAGAATTTCATTACAAGGTAGATCTCGCATTTACCCATTTAGTGATCTCCGACAAAGAGAACCTTATTGGTTCCTTTGGACCTCAGTACATGCCTTTTTACTTCGGGGCTGTACATCCCGTCTCCCCCCCCAAAAAAAAGCCCCCATTGTTTGCTTATTCAAACATGACAGAAATTACGGATATTAGCCAAATCTATATTCAAAAGACTGACTCACATCAGTTCATGATCATTCTACGTAAACATCATCCCCCCTTACCCCAAAAAAAAGAGACATTTCGTCACTTCATAGTAAGAGAGAAAAAAATGTATTTGTGCATAGCAACCATTCATTTTATGAAATGCTATCATATAAACTGAAGTCATTTGTGGCGCAAAAAAATAAAGACCTCTCCCATTCAAGGTAATTTTCATCATGCAAGTTAGACTTACTCGTGTCAAATGTCCGGCTAATCAGATCCAAAAATAGGATAAAATATTACTTTGAGGCTGTAATATGTAACTGCTTTCAAAACAAGGCATCTTCCATACGCGATCGGCAGCAACGTATATCTTGCCATAGGGAGGTCTCCAGACTTTTATGCATATAGGTAGAATTGCGAATCTGGATTTATCTGTTGTTGTAATATCTGAAACTGTCAAGACGAGTTCTGGTTGTCAAGGTCATCTTTAAACTTGGAGTAATTGGAGAGTGAGCAATGCTCTTTTCTTACATGCAAAAATAAACTCAATAGAAAAAATGTTGCTAGTTTCTATGTTGTTTCCTTATCACAATAGGCACAAACATCTACTATACATGAAATCATTTAATCTGTCATTATCGATTTAGTTCTGATGAGTTATTCATGGTGTCAAATTACTTCACAATGACAGCGATTGCTTTTGTTCAAGCTCTTTGTACTATTGATTTCTATATACATTAACAAAATATAAATCATTTGTAACTACGGTTATCAATCGCAAAGCAAAAGTGTTTATCTTTTTGAGTTTCTATGCAAATGTAGACATAAATTGAAAAATAGGTACAATGCTTAAAAACGAGTATCGCGTAAACTTAATATCTATTAACATGTCAATAAAACAGTGATCTAGATCAGGCCCGTATTATCTTTTGATAGAATATCTAAACCCAACTCGTTTCTTTTTTACTCTCTTCTATGTTCCCGTTCGTATAAATGTCTCGCGTACAGGAGCGTCGAATCCAGCTAGTGTATTCCCAAGCTAATTTTTATAACTTCCAAATCAATTAAAGTCTACTGTCTAGCCGGATACAAGACGCTAATTTTCATTATGGGGATCAAACGAAGGATTTTTTTTTTTACGTTACTGATGGCTCCAATTGTATGACAGAATAAAATAACACGGAATGGGAGGGTTTATGAACTACGCATGATGACAAAGCCTAGACCAATTAAAAATAAAATAATACTGCGGAGCACTGTTAAGTTCGTTTTTTGTATAAATTTGGCATATAACCGTAAATCTGCAAACAAAAATGGCGGGGTAGGGGGGTGCATTTGGGGGGAGACGGGATGTACAGCCCCGAAGTAGAGCATGCACTGAGCTCCAAAGGAACCAATAACTTTCTTTTGTCGGAGGTCACTAAATCAGTAAATGCGAATGAAAGGTAATCAACAACCGAACGACTCTATTACAGTTTTCACACTTTAAAATTCAGAAAATGTTAATTTTTTTTCAGACGAATCAAAATTTACTTTCAGACATTGACTTACCTTTTTTGGACAAAATAAATAAAAAATCAGACAAACGAAATTTTAGTTTTTGGACTATTTGATAAGCTACTTTGACGTTTACCTGTAAAATCTTTAAACCTTCTCCTCACTTGAGTGAGACGAGGTAACCACATTGGAGGTGGCGTTTAGTCTTTTAAAGACAGTTGGTCGGCCTTGGCCATC